>JAXQQM020058979.1:0-41877 GCA_034641835.2 Pinus albicaulis
GCGATTTCAATCTGCTATACAGATCTTCTTCGTCCATGTCGGAATGGGAATGGGGTGGGAAGGAGGAATACTCATCTCTATATTGCCCGTTGGACCCTTGGCCAACAACTTCAGATTTAGCACCACGACCGATGCAACCATTGTCGCCTTACCTTGCCTTTCCCTTGCAAAAACTAGAACAGAGCTAAGGCTTTCTTCACCGAAAGGAAATTGTGTTAGATAAAATCTAGAACAGAGCTAAGGCTTTCTTCACCGAAAGGAAATTGTGTTAGATAAAATCTAATACATTAATGTATCATATGCTTGAGAAATAAGATTTAATTTTTTTATTGTCTAAGAGTTAGGAATATCTCGATGTTGAGGTTTGTTCTGATATATCATAATTTATGAATCAGGTGTTGGAATTCGAATTAGGTGCCTGTTATAAAAGTTGATGTAGATCTGAAGCCTGGTAGGGAGGAAGTTGCTCGTCTGAGAAATAGGCTATGGTTTCTCTGTTGCATGAAACTGGTTTTCCCAAATGTAAGTTTACGTGTCCCTCTTCTGTAATGTTATCTCGTTTTCTTCTTATGTGTGTTGTTATTCATTGTTTTGCTGGTTATTGTTGCCTTGTTTTTTTTCCAATTAGGATAAATCATTGTTACCTGGTTATATCCCCTTGTTTTTTTCCCGAGATCCAAGCCACTCTTGTTCACCAGGATCCTTGATCTGTCTCGCTCACCAGGATCCTTATTACTTGGCTTCCGCTCATGGTGAAATGTTACTCAGCTCTGGATCACTCACTGCGCTCATATCTCGCTGCCTCCAGCGATAAGCGTGTGCCGCAACTCTCCGCTCTCACTGCACTCATATTTTGCTGCCTCCCGCTGTGAACGTGTGCCGCAGCCCACACGAGTCGTTGATCCACATTGTACTTTTGACTAATCAATGCTCATTAAATTTTACTTTGTCAATTTTGGATTTTTGGCCATGTTATTAGAACCCCATTTTCTAGGTTCCTAGTGTATTCAATGTTCTTTATCCACGTTGTGTTCACTCTTTCAAATGCAAGTGCAACCCACACCTAATCCAATATACCATCATTTTGACATGATTAGTTGATCCACATGGTAATTTTGACTAATCAATACTCATGAAATTGTGCTTTGTCAATTTTGGATCTTTGGTGATGTTATTAGAACCCCATTGTCGAGGTTCTTAGTGTGCTTGATGTTCAAGGTGATCAAAGGTTATAGAGATTTTTCCACTTTTATTGGTATGTAGAAGTAATTGATTGATTTCTAGTAACAAAATTTTGTTCTAATTATATATTGTGCGAACTTTTAAAAGCCAAAAAAAATCTCTATCACTTTTCGGATAATATCATTGGATTGTTTACATATATAATCACAAAATATAGCAATAAGTGAGACAAAAAACTAGATATGGAAAGCAACAACCCCCACAAATACTCTTGGTTTTCTGGCACTTGTGGAATAAGTTGGAGAGCCTCTTTGGAGAACTTGTCTGCTAGGGTATTGAGTTCATGGTATATATGGCCACAAGAGAACCAATCCAAATTGTTGTAGATTTGTTTGATACCTTACAAAATGTGAGCCAAATGAGGGGCCACTATGCTGACTTTGTCGCAGAATCAATCCATAACAAGTTTTGAATCCCCCAAAATATTTAGTTTTTTGACATTTTTTTGGTTGACCATATTATCAAGAGCCTAGAGAGTTGAAAATTCAAATCTCATGTTTGTGCCCATACTTGGAGCATATTTGATATGCAAAAAATGAGAAAGTTTTTCATATTTCTTTCGACAATGATTTTATTTCATTGCTTTGATCTTTGATGTTGTGTCATCAATTAAAGATTGCATTCCTCCATTAGCAGGACTACCTTCATACAGACCTCCACTTTCAGGTTTTGTTTCTTTAAGTGGTTCACGCCCAATGAATTTCTACTCATTGATGCTAGCTGGGTCATATGGTAACATTTCATCTACTTTTCATCAACCTTTAAAGACAAAAACAACATATCAAATGATTCACACCCATTAACAAGAAAAAACAAACTGGCTACAATCCATTCTGTTGAGATGCTAGATATATTGAAACCATTCCCACAGGCTTCAGAAACCACTTTGGCTCCAGTTCAAGTTATGGATGGAAAGACAAACTCCTTGCCAGAATCTCTTGGCAATCAATCAAGTTCTCTTGTAGTTGCATTTGTCAACAACGAAGATAATTGTAGTTTACAGTTTTCCATCAGTCCTCCATCTCAAGTGTTGACTATAGATAAAGCAGATGGAGTTAAATTGTCACCAGTGAACATGCCTACTGTGGCAACATGTGATCTCAGTGATGGTACGGTTTCAAATTGTTCTGTAGTTTCTGCACTTGAGTCTGGATTAGATCATCATACTAGTGAAAAGAAGAAAAACCTATCTAAAAAACAAACAGGTCTTTCAATAAATGAATGTTCGAATAAGATGACAAAATCTGAGCACAAGCCTAAAAAGCAGCAAATGCAACAACATGTGTCATTGGTAGGGAGCTCTTCAAATATGGAAAGGGATTCAAAAGGAGAGGTGGTTGCAGAGGATTCTAAACTTAGTGGTTCCTACAAGTAGGTGGAGGAGTTACTTTTGAGTTAGACTTCATCATCTACCTCAACAACTCCTTTAATGGCAGCCTTACAGAAGACAGTTAAAGTTGTTGATGGAGGGGCTAATTTTGACCTAGCCATAGAAACAGTTCTGCATTCTTCACTGCCAGAGCCTGATTCTGCAGCCCATATTTGTGGTTCGTTTAGCAATCCCACAAAATGTGAAAATATACTATTGCCAAAGAAGTCATCGGGAAACATGGTTAATGTTGTGGACACTCCCTCATTAAGGATATCATGAGATTCATCATCTATAGATGAGATCACCGTAACAGATATTTCCAGGGGAACCTTGGAACCTTTACAAGATTCAGAATATGTGAGTGAATTGATCATTGCTGATATGTCTTCATCTTTGGGAAGCTCTAGTGAGGGATATGAAGGAAAAACAGAAACTTCTGGGCTAGTTATAGAGTTTTCTACAAAGGATGCTGGAGTAGTAAAGAAAGCAGTAGAAGATATGAAGTTTTATAACAATAATGTTCTTGTAGGAACATTGAAGAGCCCAACATGCAATGAGGATGGCATTAAATCAAATTCAAAACTTAGAAATGTGAAGAATAAACAATCTGAATCAACGAGTGATAATGCTAGAAAAAGCTGCAGCAATAATTTTGTTAATTCTGTAATTGGAGAGAAGCAAGATCTTGGAAATGTTCTCCATCCTGAGCATGGGCATGGGACTATTGTGGTTTATGATTCTCCATCTAATTTTTCAAGTTCACCTGATGCTGACATAAACAAAGAGCTGACTTATTTTTTCAATTCTGTGATTGGAAAAGAAAAAGCTAGTTTGCATGCTGGGGAGAGCAAAATCAATGGAATGCATGAGAGTTGGTTGGCATCTCAACTGGATACACATGACAATGACACAATGGTTGTTGATCAAAATCTTCTCAAAGAGAAAAAGGGTGAAGTGTTACTAATTATGTCCATCATGCATATCTTACATTTTAAAGAGCAATAAACATATTTCTTAATATCATCTTAGCCCTCAATCAATACCAGTAATGTCAAGTACATTTCAAAAAACGTTTGAACCATCTACAGAGCTATCAAAGGTTTTGTTTTGGAAGCTAGGTTCTCCTGTTTAATTGAATATCGAGTATGAGAGTCCATATTATGTCAAAACATTAGTGTGCCTATGAAGATTATACATGCCTATTAAGATATGCAGCTCAGAAAGTATTGTAGTAATTTAAATCCAGCAAAAGAGTTGTAGTAATTTAAAGCCAACATTTGTCCAAGTAATGGATATCTAAGAGCTTGCTACCCATTGCTTTCTCTCAGCATCGTATGTTTCTCCACTGTTTGGATAGGCAAGTATAGGCTTCTCAGTGACCTGTATCGAAATAGATTAAACAAGAATGACATCGTTAAAATCGATCATCCAAGGTTAAAATTTCAGCATAACAATCATTAAGATGCAGACAATGTTGATCTGAAATGCATGGACCTGCAACATATACAGTCAGGATATATGAAGAATATTTGACGTTGACACATCAAGCAGAAGTTTGTAGTGCAGTGTGTATCTAATGTTCTTCCATCATGTTATAGTTCTCGGATCAAATATTCAGATTATTTCAGACATACATCAAGAGTTGAAACTGAAAGTGTAGCATCTATAATGTCTGGTAGAATGAGAGACAATATATACAAATAGTTTTATTGATGTCCAACAAATGACCACAAAAGTAGGTCAATGGGACTGCTAATTAGAAGAGTAATTGATAAATTCTTTATTATACTTTATTCCAACCATCTTCAATGGACAAGAAGTAACTGTTATTATGCCTAAGAAGTAACTGTTATTATGCCTAAAAAGCTAGAACCCATCCACACATCACAACCAGATTCTATCCAAGGATGCCATCTTAGATGTACGATTTTTCATAAAACTCCAATGAATAGCCTCATCAATATTACATACATCTCTATTTTCCTTCTAGCCACATTGGCAAAGAACCACATTTATCGAGGGAGACAATTCTTGCCATACAATTCGTACTCCTAACAGCTACTTACTAAGGCAATTTTCCTAACATGCAATCATATCGCTCAAACATGATATGTCTTCAATGTTTGAACTTTACCTTTCAAAGAAATACATAACAATGACTATTTACTGATTCCTAAAACTAATTCAGAACTAGAAACTGGCCAACCAAATAGAGAAGGAGGACATTCAATAGCCTATCTCCAAATTACAGCTTGGAATCTAAAATCTTCTCCTGATCCTATGCACTTCTCAATCTCATCACAAGTTGCCATGATCTTTATTTTCCCCTGGGAAAGCCTAACAAATTAAAATTAGAGTGCATCAAGGAGATCCGACCTAATAATCTTTAAATCTTGTGATTAAGTTAGGGCTTCAAAGCACTATAGCTTAGTGGAAAGACTAGAAATGGAATGGGACTAAGGCCTTTGAAAAATATAATTTTGCAGATGGATACAAATGGGAGTGTTAGAAAAGTTGTTTTAAATGGTCGTCTAAATAAGCTCTGGAGGCTTAAATATGGGTAGAACTGAAATAGCTGCCTATTTCAACTTTAAAGTGTGGAAGCCAAATAAGGCCTTTTTTCCTAGTCCTTGATCCTTGGGGATCTGCATATAGCCCAAAGATTAGTTCATTTTGGGTTGCCCAATCCAAATGCTCCATCTGTGGTAAAAATGAAAATCCAAAACATTTGTTCCAGTATTGTGACTTTTCTCAATCTACCTGGGGGTGGGTGTCTGCTTTTTAGCAAGTTCCTCCTTGTTATTGTTTCCTTGAAAGTTATCGTGTTAGGGAGAAATCTTTGTTGGGCCATCAAGTTCAATGTAGCATAGCAACTTAGTAAGAATGAAATTCTCCAAATATGTGCCCGATCTTAAGAGTACAAAATTGTCGAAGTTTAATCTTGCAGAGGATTGAAGTTGCAGTACGCTTATTTTTTATCAGATCACCATGACCCTCATTACTGGTAAGGATGCAACACATTTTGCTTCTCGATCATTGTAATTCACCCATTTACCCTCCACTCTGCATTCCTGTGTGACAAATTGTCCCAAGGAACAAGAACAACGTTTCCTCCCTTACCACATGATTGATTGAAATTTCTGGGGAAATAGTGTACCCACATTTGCTTTCAGAGTTTGCCAATCTTTGTAATATATTCAATGTCACTCTCATTCTGCATTCATATAGAGTGACAAATCTACCAGCCAAGAAGCACGCTGCATAGCACTCCCTCCTTTATTACATTTTCATTAGCAGAAATGGTCGGTCTCCATTGGCTTTTAGCTACTCCCATGGGTTCCATAATATTGTTTTGTTAGATCGTCTACAATTAAGATCAATTTCTTTGCAAAATTATAATATTTTATCCAAGATCTCTTCTGTAAAGTTGGATTGTCTTCGAGAGATTAAATTTGATGGGATATGGTTTTTATATCCATTTTTCAATTCATGCTAACCAGATTTTCACTCCTACAATCCCTTAAAATTGTTTTACTTATCAAAACTGCATGTAAGAATGCTAAATCTACAAACACATGGATAACTCAGAACATTGAACACCAAGCTAAGAATCCAGCAATGAATCACATTGTCTATTATCTACAAAACATAAAAATTACATAGCAACTCACATGCCAAAATCATATATATATATATATATATATATATATATATATATATATAGAGAGAGAGAGAGAGAGAGAGAGAGAGAGAGAGAGAGAGAGAGAGAGGCATAGTCTAAGTAATAAACGAAATAGACTTTTTTACTGGAATCGGGTAAAACAATTTCAAGAAATAATATGATTTTTTTGTTGTTTAGAATGCATTTTTTTATGCATAAATGGATTCGGCACCCTGATAAATTCCTTGGGGCACTCCAAATCTGCAAATTAAACAACTTCAACTCAAGTTTTCAAAAATATTGACAGGATTTTGATTAAAATTAACTAGAAACATGTGTCTATAAATTAAACTATGCCTATATATGTATATATCGTCTTCCCCTATCTCTCCTTTCTAGAATAAGAGAGTATAGGGTTTACATGCATGTAGAGTGCCCAAGTAAGACGCCTAGTTTGATTGTATCAAACCCAAACCCTCCCTAGAAAAGTGCACCCAGTTTGCATGGGAAACTTGCATAGATTAGTATGCCCACTGGAGAAGAGTAGATGCAAGTATGTAAGCTTCTTCTTCTATCCTTGGAAATAGTGACCTATCTAATTCTGGAAATAATCCCTAACCCATGTGCTGTTCTAAATCTGGAAAGGCTTCTAAATCCTGCATTTTAGCTAAATCTGTAAAAGCTAAACTAAAATAAGAAAAGCAATTTTCTAATTCTGGAAACTTCCCAAGGCTGGTACATGCATGTTGTAGGCATGCATGCACCCACTATCACTATCTACATACTCATCTACTGTAGATCCTCGATACTGGAGCACCCTCAACCAATGTGCCTCCCTACTGCGCACAGGAACATAGATACTGCTGCTACAGAATCTGCTTATCATGTTGTGCCACAACACTCTCATCACTTCTGTACCTCTTCCACTGTCATGACTCTACGGATCCGCTGAAGCACTCGATGCTGAAGCACAGAATGAATGGGACTAAGGCCTTTGAAAAATATAATTTTGCAGATGGATACAAATGGGAGTTTTAGAAAAGTTGTTTTAAATGGTCGTCTAAATAAGCTCTGGAGGCTTAAATATGGGTATAACTGAAACAGCTGCCTATTTCAACTTTAAAGTGTGGAAGCCAAATAAGGCCTTTTTTTCCTAGTCCTTGATCCTTGGGGATCTGCATATAGCCCAAAGATTAGTTCATTTTGGGTTGCCCAATCCAAATGCTCCATCTGTGGTAAAAATGAAAATCTAAAACATTTGTTCCAGTATTGTGAGTTTTCTTAATCTAGCTGGGGGTGGGTGTCTGCTCTTTAGCAAGTTCCTCCTTGTTATTGTTTCCTAGAAAGTTATCGTGTTAGGGAGCAATCTTTGTTGGGCCATCAAGTTCAATGTAGCATAGCAACTTAGTAAGAATGAAATCCTCCAAATATGTGCCCGATCTTAATAGTACAAAATTGTCGAAGTTTAATCTTGCAGAGGATTGAAGTTGCAATACGCTTATTTTTTATCAGATCACCATGACCCTCATTACTGGTAAGGATGCAACACATTTTGCTTCCCGATCATTGTAATTCACCCATTTACCCTCCACTCTACATTCCTGTGTGACAAATTGTCCCAAGGAACAAGAACAACGTTCCTCCCTTACCACATGATTGATTGAAATTTCATATTTTTCCAATCTTTGTAATATATTCAATGTCACTCTCATTCTGCATTCATATAGAGTGACAAATCTACCAGACGAGAAGGTACGTTGTAGAGCACTCCCTCCCATATTACATTTTCATTAGAAGAAATGGTCGATCCCCATTAGCTTTTAGCTACTCCCATGAGTTCCATAATATTGTTGTTTTGTTAGATTGTCTACAATTAAGATCAATTTCTTTGCAAAAATTATAAATATTTTATCCAAGATCTCTTGTAAGTTGGATTGTCTTGAGAGATTCAATTAGATGAAGGATATGGTACCTATCCGTTTTCGAATTCATGCTAACGGTTGCCTCCTACAATCCCCATAAAATTGTTTACTTATCATGAATGTAAATGCTAAGAATCTACATACACATGGATAACTCAGGAGAACATTGAACACCAGAAGCTAAGAATCTAGCAATCGATCCCATTGTCTATTATCTACAAAACATAAAAAACTACATGTCTCCCGTGCCAAAATCATATATATATATATATATATGAGGCATAGTCTAAGTAATAAACGAAATAGACTTTTTCATCGGAATCGGGTAAAACAATTTCAAGAAATAGTATGATTTTTTGTTGTTTAGAATGCATTTTTTTATGCATAAATGGATTCAGCACCCTGATAAATCCCTTGGGGCACTCCAAATCTGCAAATTAAACAACTTAAACTCAAGTTTTCAAAAATCTTGACAGGATTTTGATTAAAATTAACCAGAAACATGCGTCTATAAATTAGACTATGCCTATATATGTATATATCGTCTTCCCCTATCTCTCCTTTCTAAAATAAGAGAGTATAGGGTTTACATGCATGTAGAGTGCCCAAGTAAGATGCCTAGTTTGATTGTATCAAACCCAAACCCTCCCTAGAAAAGTGCACCCAGCTTGCATGGGAAACTTGCATAGATTAGTATGCCCACTGGAGAAGAGTAGATGCAAGTATGTAAGCTTCTTCTTCTATCCTTGGAAATAGTGATCTATCTAATTCTGGAAATAATCCCTAACCCAAGTGCTGTTCTAAATCTGGAAAGGCTTCTAATTCCTGCATTTTAGCTAAATTTGGAAAAGCTAAACTAAAATAAGAAAAGCAATTTTCTAATTCTGGAAACTTCCCAAGGCTGGTACATGCATGTTGTAGGCATGCATGCACCCACTATCACTATCTACATACTCATCTGCTGTAGATCCTCGATACTGGAGCACCCTCAACCAATGTGCCTCCCTACTGCACACAGGAACATAGATACTGCTGCTACAGAATCTGCTTATCATGCTGTGCCACAACATTCTCATCACTTCTGTACCTCTTCCACTGTCATGACTCTACGAATCCGTTGAAGCAGAATGAATGGGACTAAGGCCTTTGAAAAATATAATTTTGCAGATGGATACAAATGGGAGTGTTAGAAAATTTGTTTTAAATAGTCGTCTAAATAAGCTCTGGAGGCTTAAATATGGGTAGAACTGAAACAACTGCCTATTTCAACTTTAAAGTGTGGAAGCCAAATAAGGCCTTTTTTCCTAGTCCTTGATCCTTGGGGATCTGCATATAGCCCAAAGATTAGTTCATTTTGGGTTGCCCAATCCAAATGCTCCATCTGTGGTAAAAATGAAAATCCAAAGCATTTGTTCCAGTATTGTGACTTTTCTCAATCTACCTGGGGGTGGGTGTCTGCTTTTTAGCAAGTTCCTCCTTGTTATTGTTTCCTTGAAAGTTATCGTGTTAGGGAGAAATCTTTGTTGGGCCATCAAGTTCAATGTAGCATAGCAACTTAGTAAGAATGAAATCCTCCAAATATGTGCCCAATCTTAAGAGTACAAATTGTCGAAGTTTAATCTTGCAGAGGATTGAAGTTGCAGTGCGCTTATTTTTTATCAGATCACCATGACCCTCATTACTGGTAAGGATGCAACACATTTTGCTTCCCGATCATTGTAATTCACCCATTTACCCTCCACTCTGCATTCCTGTGTGACAAATTGTCCCAAGGAACAAGAACAACGTTTCCTCCCTTACCACATGATTGATTGAAATTTCTGGGGAAATAGTGTACCCACATTTGCTTTCAGATTTTGCCAATCTTTGTAATATATTCAATGTCACTCTCATTCTGCATTCATATAGAGTGACAAATCTACCAGCCAAGAAGCACGCTGCAGAGCACTCCCTCCTTCATTACATTTTCATTAGCAGAAATGGTCGGTCCCCATTAGCTTTTAGCTACTCCCATGGGTTCCATAATATTGTTTTGTTAGATCGTCTACAATTAAGATCAATTTCTTTGCAAAATTATAATATTTTATCCAAGATCTCCTGTAAAGTTGGATTGTCTTCGAGAGATTCAATTTGATGGGATATGGTTTTTATATCCGTTTTTCAATTCATGCTAACCAGATTTGCACTCCTACAATCCCTTAAAATTGTTTTACTTATCAAAACTGCATGTAAGAATGCTAAATCTACAAACACATGGATAACTCAGAACATTGAACACCAAGCTAAGAATCTAGCAATCAGTCACATTGTCTATTATCTACAAAACATAAAAATTACATAGCAACTCACGTGCCAAAATCATATATATATATATATATATATATAGAGAGAGAGAGAGAGAGGCATAGTCTAAGTAATAAACGAAATAGACTTTTTCACCGGAATTGGGTAAAACAATTTCAAGAAATAATGTGATTTTTTGTTGTTTAGAATGCATTTTTTTTATGCATAAATGGATTCAGCACCCTGATAAATCCCTTGGGGCACTCCAAATCTGCAAATTAAACAACTTAAACTCAAGTTTTCAAAAATCTTGACAGGGTTTTGATTAAAATTAACCAGAAACATGCGTCTATAAATTAGACTATGCCTATATATGTATATATCGTCTTCCCCTATCTCTCCTTTCTAGAATAAGAAAGTATAGGGTTTACATGCATGTAGAGTACCCAAGTAAGACTATGCCTATATATGTATATATCGTCTTCCCCTATCTCTCCTTTCTAGAATAAGAAAGTATAGGGTTTACATGCATGTAGAGTGCCCAATTAAGACGCCTAGTTTGATTGTATCAAACCCAAACCCTCCCTAGAAAAGTGCACCTAGCTTGCATGGGAAACTTGCATAGATTAGTATGCCTACTGGAGAAGAGTAGATGCAAGTATGTAAGCTTCTTCTTCTATCCTTGGAAATAGTGACCTATCTAATTCTGGAAATAATCTCTAACCCATGTGCTGTTCTAAATCTGGAAAGGCTTCTAATTCCTGCATTTTAGCTAAATCTGGAAAAGCTAAACTAAATTAAGAAAAACAATTTTCTAATTCTGGAAACTTCCTAAGGCTGGTACTGCATGTTGTAGGCATGCATGCACCCACTATCACTATCTACATACTCATCTGCTGTAGATCCTCGATACTGGAGCACCCTCAACCAATGTGCCTCCCTACTGCGCACATGAACATAGATACTGCTACTACAGAATCTGCTTATCATGCTGTGCCACAACACTCTCATCACTTATGTACCTCTTCCACTGTCATGACTCTACGAATCCGCTGAAGCACTCGATGCTGAAGCAGAATCAACTTCAGAGACAAGGTAAAGTAAGGCCATTAAGGGGGATATGCTCTCTGCAAGATGTACAGTATTTGGCCTTTACCCTATATTCTGCTTTTAAAAGTTCCTTTTTCATGCATAATTGATGTAAATTTTCTCATTCCTCAACAGTCCCCCAAAGTGGCTAAAAAAAAGGACATCTGTTCCATTTACGTATTCAAGATAGCTGACCTTTTGGCCACCAACACTAGGCCATTTTTTAAGCTCTCGGTCATTAACAATAAATGGCCAACTTTGAGAACTCAGAAAACGAAACATCAATCAAAATTTGATCAGCCTACAGTTCCAACTTACACTATAGAACCTAAAAAGGAAAGACAAAATGCTTTGTCACAAGGCCGAAAACACGAATTCAATAGAACAATAATATATCCTTAATAGATTTATGAAACTTCTCTAGGTTCTTTAGCAGCAAAACCGATTCAGGATCATAAGTAGAGAATGACCTCTTTATACATGTTTTGTATTTCATGATGTTGACTTCTCTAGATCGCACAGGTAATTCTGCATAGGCCTTGTGTCCAAGCATGCAGAAGTCACCCACAAAACTTTGGAAAATGATATTTCGATAGACCATAGACCTTTAATGATATCTAGGCGTTGATCATTGATTCAAAAGTTCTTAGAAAATATATGCAATAACCTATAATGTTCTAATCTAGCTTTGCTTCTATGGTTCACCTATGTAGGTGCAATGGAAGACGATCAGTGGTGTGAGATGAATTTTGGTGAGGCAGAGGCTTTGGTATTACTCTTTTCTGCAACCAAATACTTTCTTCCATCATTTTTGAGTTACATGAAGAAACTAAAAGTCCTCATAGTGTTTAATTATGGGTACAAGAAAGCCACAGTGAACGGTCTACAGCCCTATCTTCACTTACTCAGCTTAAGACTATTCACTTGGAGAAGTTGGATGTGCCTCCACTTCAAGAGCACAGTAAAGTATTGCAAAACTTGGAGAAGATATCTTTGACATTATGTGAAGGGCTTGGAAATATGTCCAGGTTCAACAGCTCCCAGTCAAGCCTAAAGCTTCCCATAATGCGAGATTTTATCTTGGACCACTGCTGTGATTTAGAGGAGTTACCCCCTGGTATCTGTGACTCGTCTTCTGTTGAGAAGTGGTCTATCACTAGCTACCACCTTCTTAGTGGTCTATCACTTAGCATAGTTCTTACTGAAAATTTTCCTTTGGATTCAGTAAGAACTTCAGTGACTGAACACTCACTTGATCCTAGGTGTACAGATCCCGAGTCCTGACAACTGTCTCTAGGCTCATATTTAAACTCAAGGGCATTGAGATGGGTATTTAGAGATTGATTCTGCACAGCTTCACGCTCCCTAGGCTCTTGAGGGACTTTGGTTACGTCACAGTTTGTCCCTGCAACCTCACATTCGATAAGCTCTTCAGGAACTCTGATTACTTTACAGTTTATCTGCACAGCTTCATGTTCCATAGGCTCTTCAGGAACTGTGGTTACTTTACAGCTTGTCTCCTCAGCAGAAGCTGGACCAATCTTGGTCAGTTTAAAGATATTATCTCTATGGGATGTCAAACAATTTCCTTTGTCTTCCTGTTCCTCAGATTTCTGTTCCGCCATTCTCTGTGGATAACTGTGATCTCTGTTATTCTTTGTAATTTGCACCATTGGTTGTTTCTTCGGGTAAGAGAGCTGGTATTATCTGGAAATCTTACACTCATTGTTGAGCCTGGGATATCTCTTGTTGCAAACTCTGGTGTTCTTGTGAGTCGATTTGTTGGAGTCAAGACAAATGGTAACAAGAATTTCATTGTAATTGATGGCAGCATGGCAGAGCTTATTAGGCCTAGCCTTTATGGAGCTTACCAAGTTAGTACATAAATTTGATTTGGGGCAAACCCAACTTTTTTTTATGATGCATGATTGAAGGGATGATCATTTCCAAATGAATATAGAAGGGATAATTTGTCCTAATTTTGTAGTCTCCTTGTTGACAGGAAATATTACTGGTATTGAGATTCCCAGATACTAAATAGACCATTCTTTCTCATGACAGGCACACAGTCTGAAAGTTGTGATATGAATCATAAAATGATTTTGAGATTTTGAGATGTTTCTAACTGATATTCTTCTTGATACACAGCGCATTGAGCTAATTTCTCCACCTGCCCCAAAGGCAAAAATTCAAACTTTTGATGTTGTTGGGCCTGTCTGCGAGTCTGCAGACTTTTTAGGAAAGGACAGGGAACTTCCAACTCCATAAATGGTGGTTAGTTATAGGACAATAATTATCACACCTAATATACTTGCATGATGAGAAGGAATTGATTTTCCAATATGATATTTAATTGTTTCTAGAATTATTTTGTGATGCTTCTTTGAAGGCATACACTTGTGGCTTAACTTTGAGTGGCCATCCTCTTTCAGTGGGCAGGAATGGTGGTCCATGACACGGGATCTTACTGCATGAGTATGGCATCAACTTACAACTTAAGAATGAGGCCAGCAGAATACTGGGTAAGTTGAGTTGTGAATGCATATTTTTGTTTCTAGATTGGAGTGAATGCTATATTTTTGAAGCTTGACAATGCTGATTTTGATGATTGAGAGAATGCTAGACAAATTCAATATGATGGATCAGTTAAAAAGATAAGACATGCTGAAACAATTGTAGGTGCTTGCTATAACTCATGACATTGTTGACCCTCTTGTCTTATAGCGTACAAGAATAGTCAAGGTCTTCTTGTCAAGTTTGCTAGGCTGTTGGTTAGTTGGTGTTGAACTTAAGATCTTGAAAATTACAAAATTTTGGTTTGACGTTAACAGATTTTGATATGAATATTTTTTAGAGTAAAATGTAACTGCAGATAAACTTTTCATTTCCCTCTTCTGGGCTATTGGTGTGTTCTCTGTATGGATTGCTTCATAGAGTGTTTTTGTATAGCAGTTTATTGAAGGTGTTTGTATGACATCTTTTAAAGTTGTTAGAAGGTAGTTTTGGACCAACTTTACTGTGCTGGCCTTGTTACAGCTATTTTGAGAATATATATAAACACTTTAAAGATGTATATTTGCACCATTGGCTGTTTCTTCAGGTAAGAGAGCTGGTATTATCTGGAAATCTTACACTCATTGTTGAGCCTGGGAGATCTCTTGTTGCAAACTCTGGTGTTCTTGTGAGTCGAGTTGTTGGAGTCAAGACAAATGGTAACCAGAAATTCATTGTAATTGATGGTAGCATGGCAGAGCGATGATCATTTCCAAATGAATATAGAAGGGATAATTTGTCCTACTTTTGTAGTCTCCTTGTTGACAGGAAATATTACTGGTATTGAGATTCCCAGATACTAAATAGACCATTCTTTCTCATGACAGGCACATAGTCTGAAAGTTGTGATATGAATCATAAAATGATTTTGAGATTTTGAGATGTTTCTAATTGATATTCTTCTTGATACACAGCACATTGAGGAAAGGACAAGGAACTTCCAACTCCAGAAATGGTGGTTAGTTACAGGACAATAATTATCACACCTAATATACTTGCATGATGAGAAGGAATTGATTTTCCAATATGATATTGAATTGTTTCTAGAATTATTTTGTGATGCTTCTTTGAAGGCATACACTAGTGGCTTAACTTTGAGTGGCCATCCTCTTTCAGTGGACAGGAATGGTGGTCCATGATGCGGGAGCTTACTGCATGAGTATGGCATCAACTTAATTACAACTTAAGAATGAGGCCAGCAGAATACTGGGTAAGTTGAGTTGTGAATGCATATTTTTGTTTCTAGATTGGAGTGAATGCTATATTTTTAAAGCTTGACAATGTTGATTTTGATGATTGAGAGAATGCTAGACAAATTCAAGATGATGGATCAGTTAAAAAGATAAGACATGCTGAAACAATTGTAGGTGCTTGCTATAACTCATGACATTGTTGACCATCTTGTCTTATAGTGTACAAGAACAGTCAGGGTCTTCTTGTCAAGTTTGCTAGGCTGTTGGGTAGTTGGTGCTAAACTTAGGATCTTGAAAATTACAAAATTTTGGTTTGACGTTAACAGATTTTGATATGAATATTTTTTAGAGTAAAATGTAACTGCAGATAAACTTTTCATTTCCCCTCTTCTGGGTTATTGGTGTGTTCTCTATATGGATTACTTCATAGAGTGTTTTTGTATAGCAATTTATTGAAGGTGTTTGTATGACATCTTTTAAAGTTGTTAGAAGGCAGTTTTGGACCAGCTTTAAAACAGTCTTGTAGCAGCAATTTAAAGTTAAAAAAAAAAAAACCTTTAAATATCCTTTTCTAGCACATTGAAAACCTTTTGATGATGGATTTAGAGCAGGTTTGAATATTTAGTTTCGACAGTTATTTGAATCATTTGAAGAGCTAGAGAAATCTCCTTGGAGCGACTATTGAAGGATTTTTGATACCATCATTACTATGCCATTATTCTGGGACAATATATTAGTGTTCCTTTATGTTAGTGTAACTTTATTTTAAATTTTAACTTCCTATTACATTCTTTGAAAGATATATATGAACTAAAATTTCCATATATTTCACTTAATTATTGTTTTCCCCACTCCCCAGCGTTACTTTGCACCTCTCGGTGCAAATGCTAGTTACATAGTCATTACAAGGAAGACCTACCTAGTTACACTCTTCAACATTATAACTATATATAATTTTGATTTTTCTAGGTTGGAGATTGTACTATTTTCATTGGAGGATGCTACTATTGATGCGCACAAGGCTTTTGAGTTACTTGGTAGGATTCTCGCAAAATTGGTTGTTGAAGGGATATTCTTTAGTCAAGATATAACAAGGGAAATCAAGGATGGAGGTACATGGCTAGGAGGCTTATTAGAAACGAGGGGATTTTGAGGTATTTCTCAAGAAGAAAATTTCAAGGTAGTCTGCTCACAATTTTAATGCCTGATCAATTTTGTGGTTTATTTGGATCTCTCATGTTGACTAGTGAATGGTTGGTTAGTTTTTAGCTCGTGCTCACAATTTTAATGCCTGATCAATTTTGTGGTTTATTTGGATCTCTCATGTTGACTAGTGAATGGTTGGTTAGTTTTTAGCTCGTGCTCACATTTGTTGGTTCCTGAGCACTTTATAACAAAAATAGGCAAAGTCAAACAACACAAATGGTCCACTAGCTCTTTTTTCATTTGCTAATATTATAATGAAGTTTTATTAGAGGCATTGTTTGTTTGTTTATTTTGATTAAAAAAGGGTTTGCTCTTGGTTTTATGTGATTTTCAATTTATCGTATGTAGCATGTTGAGAAATGGGAAATAATAACGTGACATTTATTTCGCAGAAATTGATGTTAAAGGAAAATTGCTTTGACATTGTTGATGTTAAGGTATATGTTGTATAAACTATTTATAGTCTAATTTATATTATATTCTAGTGTTCATTGTTTTTAATTTCTTACAGTGCATTATATTTTCTTTTGCTTTCAGAAAATGAAATCAGTATTGATGGTAAGAAGCATGAATTGAAAAAAGAGAAGAGAAAAAACATTGGAGCGACAAATGCAAAAAGAGAGGAGAATTGGTTTGGTGATACCCTTAGAACCAATATCTCGCATAAGACACACATATAAAGACTGATGATCAAGTCTTCAGAGTTGGTGAATTCACCTGTAATGCCTTGACAACACAACGATAATGTTTTAAAGTGATGAAACATCATTTCATGTGTAAATTGTAGTCCAACTAATATAAAGTTGGAAACTCATATTGTAATATTTTAACATTTCATATAATATAATTTGTGTGGTTGAAATTATTTATAGTTGCACTTGATGTTGTTTAGTATTGTAATTAAAATATGCGACTTTGTGTTTTTAGAATGATTATTAATGAAATGCATATAAACTACTAAATTAGTCATTTATATAATGAATAAATGGCTATTGCAAATGATAAATTTGTGACTACAAATGATGACTAAATTTTGCATATATACGACTATTAGTAGCTAATTTACAGTATCTTATAACACGACTAAAATTTAGTCACATTTCTTAGGTCATTAATTGGTTTCAAACAATGACTAAAATTTGCATATATATGACTATTAGTAGCTAATTTACAGTATCTTATAACACGACCAACATGTTGGTCATAGTTCTTTGGTCATTAATTGGATTTCTTGGGTGATCATATAGTAATATATTTTGTTGTGTATTTGGTCATTAATTGTGACATTTAATGACCAAATCAAAGATCAAATCAATGACTAAATGAATGACTAAATCAGTGACCAAATAAATGACTAAATGAATGACTAAATCAATGACAAAATGAAAGACCAAATGAATGAATAAATGAATGACTAAATCAGTGACGAAATGAAAGACCAAATGAATGACTAAATTAGTGACCAAATCAATGACCAAATCAATGACCAAATATACAACTAGATGACAAAATTGAGATAACCAATTAATGACTAAGCTAAAAACGACCAAAAGTTGGTCGCGTTATAAGATACTGTAAATTAGCTACTATTGGTCACCGATCGAAAAATAGTCGTTTATATGTGAATTTTAGTCGTTTTTTTAGTAACAAATTAGCCATTTTGTACTAGTGTAGATATGCTTCATGTTTACTATAAAAAAAGTACATTTAATCCTTTTTGTGTTGTTTTGAGCACGTCGAAAATTGTTAATAGTGTTGTTGTGAAACTAGCTCCAAAAAGAGAAGAAAAGAGATATCAACGCCTTAGAAATAAGACACTTCGAGGGGCCAACCTCCAATACATTACATGAATGAACAATTCTTGGATGATTCAAATTACAAAACCTCCTTTCTATATATAGGAGTCCATGGGGCCACAATGTAATCCTAGCTGACCTAACAATAATAATTTAAGGGCACAATAATAACAAAATGGGGGTTACAAGGGTACAATAATAACAATAAGGGGGTTACACTAATAACAATAAGGGACTATACTAGTAATATAGGGACCTAACATGCCCCTCTCCTTCAAAAAAGTGTTGTCCTCAACGCTGGAGTAGCTCTGGGTGCTTCTGTATAAAATTCTCATCCTCCCATGTAGAATCTTCAGTGGGTAAGTTCTTCCACTTGATGAGATACTCTGAAATTGATCAATTCCGTAGCTGTCGAGTTCTTGTTTCCATGATCGCTTCAGGTTCCAATATGATTTTTCCTTCCTCATCAAGTTCTGGCAATATTGTTTGAACTGGAAGATTTTCACCTATAACCTTCTTTAAGCATGAAACATGGAAAATTGGATGCACTCGTGAAGAAGCAGAAAGCTCCAATTTGTATGCCATAGTACCAATATTTTGCAACACCTTGTAAGGACCATAGTACTTTGGCGATAATTTATTATCCTTCTTAGCTTTCTTGAGGGACATTTTTTGGTATGGTTGTAGCCATAAAAATACCCAGTCTCCTACATCAAAACTTCTCTCACTGCGATGTTGATCTACTTGTTGTTTCATTCGATTTTGTGCCAAATTCAGGTTGTCCTTTAAGAGTTGGAGAACTTCTTGTTGATGATCGATGTGATATTCCACTACTTTAACCTTCAAATTTTCTCTTAAATATGATGTGATGGATGGTGGATGATATCCATAAAGTGCCATAAATGGGGTCATTTTTGCTATAGTATGGAAGGAAGTGTTATACCACCATTCAGCTAGAGGTAACCACTTGACCCATTGTGTTTGTTTATCAAATAAAAAACAATGAAGATATCCTTCCAAACATTTATTTACTATCTCATTTTGACCATCAGATTGACGATGATAAGATGAGCTATGAGCTAATTGAGTACCCAAACAAGAAAATAACTCCGTCCAAAAATTTCCAGTAAAAATGGGATCTCTGTCGCTCACAAAAACCCTTGGGTTTCCATGTAGCTTTTGAATAGTGTCCATAAATGTAGTAGCAATTGTACTTGCTTTAAGTGGATGAGATAATGCACAAAAGTGTGCATACTTGGTAAGTCTATCAACTACCACCATGATGACACTCTTTCCTTCGGACTTATGTAAACTAGTGATAAAATCCATTTAAATATCCTCCCAACATTGACTTGGAATGGATAAAGGTTGTAGAAGACCCGAGGTCTTAATTTTCTCAACTTTATTCGGCTGGAAAACCAAACATTCCGCCACAAAATTTTGAATATCAACTTTAAGGCCATCCCAAAAAAAATCTTTCTTCACCCTGTGGTAAGTTTTTAAAAATCCTGAGTGTCCTCCTAAAGGAGAAGTGTGCAATTCCAAAAGAATATTTTGTTTTAGTTGGGAATTCTTACAAATATATAAGCGATCTTTGTACCCTAAGGAATCATTTTTCCAACTAAATGTATCAGATGTACTAGGATCTTGCTACAAATTTTGAATGAGTGTCCACACTTCTTCTTCCTTCTATCTTGAGAGTTTGAGGAGTGGTAATTCCTACCAATGCACAATAGGATATGGTTGGATTCATTTATTATTCCTCTTCTTGGGTTGGTTCCTAGTGTATATCCTCCAATACATTACATGAATGAACAATTCTTGGATGATTCAAATTACAAAACCTCCTTCCTACATATAGGAGTCCATGGGGCCACAATGTAATCCGAGCCGACCTAACAATAATAATTTAAGGGCACAATAATAACAATATGGGGGTTACAAGGGTACAATAATAACAATAAGGAGGTTACACTAACAAAAATAAGGGACTATACTAGTAATATAGAGACCTAACAAGTGTTTTTTCATGCTTTAAACATGTTATTTTGACTAGGGAGTATACTTTTATCTCTTTTTCCAGACTTTATAAACTTACGAAAAATAACCCCTTGGAATCCTCTTTTAGCTCTTTTTAGAGTCCTAAAACATGAAAATATTTTCGAGCACTTTATTTTCGAAATCATTAAAGTAAATGAAAAGACGTCCGCTCAGTATAAGTTTAACCCTTTTTTGGACTGAGATGGAATATTTACGAAAAATGAATACCTTAGTCAAACATGGCTAAGAGGTTCTCTTGAGTATTCTTTTCTACCTTTCCAAACTATCTATGAAAAGGAACATTTGTATTTTTCCTTTTCACCTCTTTTTTAAAGTCTCTAAACATGAAAAATATGTCATGTTTTACCTTCGTTGGAATCGTTAAAACATCAAAAAATGATGGATTTGTCGAACATGGCAAGGTTGAACCACTCCTTCTCAGGGTTTGTTAAAAATACTCGGAGGGATTCATCCAAAGGATGAGCTTACAGATCAAGCATATGTTATCCTCCTCAATCTTGTTAAAAAAATAAAGAGGTATTGACAAGTTTGGTTGGGTAAATTGAGAAAACAAGGTTACACTCCATTTTGCTAAATGGCAGTGATTCTCTCTTGAACACACCACTCTTCCACTTCATCTTCGTGGATATTGTGTTGGTTAATATGATTTTCATTCGGTTCATCGTACCTTTTCGAAGCCTCCATATCAGTTTTGGGCCAATGCTGCCAACTCCATTTAGTGCGTTTTGTGTTCAAGAGAATTCATTTCAATTGATATCTATCACAATAATCTTAAGCCTTCATTCCATGTTTTCCTTTTCCTAATCCATTTTTGTATCATCATCATTTTGTCTCACTCATGATACAAGTTTCGTATCATTGATGGGGGATACATCAAGGCCCTCACAGATAGGTCGCTTCCTGTCGACATCAACACATCATCTAGGAAGTTGACTTAGAGACACCCCTTTGGTACCTTGGTGCTTTCATACATCAATGGAAAGTTTCCTCACTCTCGAAAACATGTTACATCATTGGCCTTTGAACAAAATCCTCTGTGTGGTGTTCGACATCAACTCATTTATTCACACCATACAGATTATAATATAGTACCTCGAGAGCCATTAACATCATCAATGGTTTCTCTTGCGTCCGTTAACGTCTTACATAATCAACCGATAATCATATGGTGTCTACCATGTTTGACCTCAGCTCACTAATTCACATGGATATAATCGTATGTTGGTTGGTCGTGTGAATGAGATAAAAGACCCCGAATCTAGTTTCATCCATCCAGGCTGTGATTTTAGGAGTTATACGGATATCACAATGTATAATAGTTGTTATCATATAGATAGTCATCCAGGCATAGGTCCACCACTTGAATATGTGGACACATATTTTGATCACTATACATGTTATGTTAGATTATGTGTTGAGTATGGGTATGCCTCCCTCGGCAAAAATATGTCATGATGAAAATGTATTGTAACATATGAAGCTCGTCAGTTTTTCTTGATCCCAACTTGTCACAAGGTAAAGCACTTTAGTCATCGGCCATCATTTTTTACTTTGTACTTTAGGGGGAATTCTGTTATAGGCCATTTTTTCACCTCCAGTCATTAGGACTCCTAATGGGATCAATCAAAATATTATTCCTCCTTGTCAACATCATTGCACAAAGCCCTAAGTGAACCTCCTTCATTTCCCACAATATTTGCATGAAACCACTTCATTTGAGCTAGTTTTGGTATTAACGCTCCCTGGCCTTCCTATGGACAACGTTCACCTACATTTTGCTCCGCTATGGCCAATGTTGATCACCTACAGGTTGCTTCCCTTTGCACCTACGTTGGTTGTAGAAATTCAAGAAAAAAGAGATAATTTCTGAAAGCGTCCTCTTCCATAAGCTTCCAGAATCTGTTACAACCATTTACCGTTGATTAAACTTTCGGAGCCTATCTCATCCTTATTTGGAGTTTCCACCCCTTATCCTTTGATCTCATCCTCCCATCAAAGGTGGATCTAAAACCTTAGATTGGTAATTGGATAAGAACTCCCAACTTACCCCACCCATCTATATATTTACTACCTTGCATATGTAAAGGGTTGGCTTTTGGAGAGTGATTCTACCATTATTTTGTTGAGGCGAGAGGTTAACATTCCATGTATTTAGGGTGATTTGGGGTGTATATTGTGACAAGGAAAGGACAAGTTAACAGCTTGGAGGATCTCTTCTACAAGATAAACATCTATTTGTGGTTGTAATATCCTTCCATTTATATTAATGCAAAGAGTTATTTGTACTCCTATATGTGCTTGTCATTATTTCGCTTATTCCAATACCATGTTAATCTATTGAATAAAGTACATAGATGATACTGCATAAATATTGTAGTTTCTTGGCTTGTGTCATCTCACTGTGCAGGTTCTAATTTTGGAAATCAGAGCTGGAATTGGAGCATTCAAGATGAAGAAGGAACGAAGTGCGCGATAGATTATAGGTAGGCTTCATTCCATCATCTATTTACTTTAAGGAAATCATTGGGTTCCTTGTCTTTCTGCTGTTCTAGGTTGGCCATCGAACCTGTTGTAACATTACTTGTTTTTAATAAGTTAGCATAAGTAGTTTAAATTTTTTTGAAAATGATAAGGTAGAATATGGATCCAAAAGAATAAAAAGTCAAAAAATGTTAGGAAAATTATTATTTTTTGTAGGCATCCATGTCAATAAAATGTTAGGTGTTAGATTCTCTAAATAAAGAAGGAAAAATAAAATGTTAGGGAAGCAAGAAATAAAAAGAAAGCTTCATTACGTTTTAAAAATATTTTATTGGTTGTAAGTCTAAATGCGCCTATGGAAAAAGTATTTTGTATGGTTTAAATCCTAATTATTTAATTCATATCCTAAAGTTTTAAACCATAAAAAACTTATCTGCCACACTTCCTTTTCATTTCATTTCCCTTAAAAACATTAAACCATACCATATATCCCTAAACTATGTCCCCGCCATGCATTTCCCTCATTCCACTTTATTAAAACATTTCCTTACATTTCCCTTCATATCCACCGATGCATTATTTAATAAGTCCCGGCCCCACCACTTCCATTAGCGCATTTATCCTCCTCATATATTCACGTATATCTGACGATCAGTCTTCATGCTTATTGGCATCCAACGACCCTTATGGCCTTTTGGCCCCCCTCTACCACCCGAAGTTTATCACTCGGGGGGGGGGGGTTCCAAAATGAATTGTATTTGAAAACTGCAAGAGTATACGTGTCACCCTCACATGAGTTCAGACCCCCCAAGCGCAAAACCACAAACTGCCTTACCCCCCGAAAACTATTTCTGGTATACCACTTGCAGTGATGACCGTTGTGCATCGCTTCTCCTCTGCCACTATATTACCCGTTATCCAATTAAATGATATCCCTCCGTAATTATGTTGAGAGTTTAATTTCCTATCCGTTCACCCGTACCATCAACGGAAACATGAATTTTCACTATTAAACCTGCTAGATCCTTTTGCAAACACCTTTTCTCATTACAGGTTATCATAATCCATTGTTTCCAGGTTGTTTACAAATCCAGAAGCACTACAATTGCTTTAGAAATGCCCGATCATACCATTCTCCATTTCTTTTCTTGTTCTTGCTCATAGCACCCTCTTTCTTCCCTCTTTTCCATTGTCATATGTAGCCATTATGCCTCCCAAGGAGAAAAATCCCGAGGAAAATATTAATCCTTTAATTTTCCCTCCTCTAAACCTTCATCACATCCCTATGTCTGACATAGATTATTGAATCTATGAAACACACTCTGGTATTGACATTATTGAGATGTATTGTTGGCTGGAAGACAAATTGATTGAAAAATATGATGAAATCCAGCTCTGGGAGTCTATTCTTCCCCGTTTTATTTTTCCTCCAAGCCATAGTGCTCCTGATTTCATCAGGAAATTTCATGCCTCATACTTTCCCAGCCAGAGAGCCATAGTCAATTCTAATGGCCAGATTCTATTTACCATAACCCCTCAAGCCATTGAACAGATGATGTTAGCTCCCACAGTCGATAATGGTGCCCCATTCTCTCATGAAGCTCTGGTTGAAATATATTAGAGATTAGATCTTTCCAAGAGAACTCAAACCTTTGAACTATTCCTAGCACAAGATGTTGAATTTCCTAAAATAAATCCTCCTTATTCTTCATCCCTCTTCCCTAAGAGAACCAAGCAAATAAACACTATCCTATCTTACCTGCTTGGCTACTAGTCTGACCAATACATAGATGAGGCTATTATAGGATTTCTGTCTATCTTTTCCAATGATGCCAAGCCTTCCCCAATGTTCAATTTCAATAACTTCCTTGAGAAATCCATTCATCAACACTATCTTCATTTCAAGACAGATGAGTTATTTAAATATACCTCTATTCTTGTTTATATGTTCATATATTTCCAAGGAGACAATATGAAATTGTCATTGTAGAAGTTAAATGATAAAGGAGAGCAACAGTCAGTAATAGTCATGAAAGAGCAGAATGAATTCACCTACAAGTAGTTTATTGAAATGTTTGTCCACCCAGCTATCAATCTCCTAAACAACATAGAAGAACCTAGAATTAGTGAAGAAATTCATAAGATATTGCAGCTAAAAGAACAGGTTCAAACAGGATATTGGTACCTATATGAAAACTACACTGAAATAAGAGCTTTTGGATGTGAATTATAGCCATAAAAGTTTCCCAAATTCCTCCCAATGAGGATTTTTTCTCTGGAATTCATCGGGAAAATGATCAACATGGATTAGGTACATTTCGTGGCTGCCAAAAAGAAATCTCAATTCAAGCTAAAAACTCAAATTGGCCCATTCATATGTAATAGCAAAAAAGCAGCAGTAGAGGCAGATCAACTATTAAAGAAAATGCAATTTGATTTAAGCTTCGCCTGGTCATATGACCTATTATTCTCCTATACCAATAGGTGTCATATATCATGATTGACTTGATGGGCTATGTAATATGTTCATACCTTTCCTTGTTGCAAAGGTTTTCCATATTGTCAAAAAATCAAAAAAAAAATTTAAAAAATGTAAAGAGGGTATACCCTAAAAGAAAAATCAAAGGGTGAAAAGAATAAAAATGGCCAAAAAAGTAAAAGAAAATGAACCCCACCAACAGAAAGGCCAAGGAAAGTGTGCAAGTCTAAATGCTACTACTTTTTGCTCTTATGTAATAAACAAATTGTGTGCAACTTGTAACTTATGCCACAATTGATGAACAATCAAACAACTTAAGCTTGGCTTGTTCATGTTTGAATTTTATGTTTTAGAGATAGGGAATAAAATCTGACCAAACTGTTAAATCTTGGCAGATAAGTAGATAGGTAGAGTAAATAAAAGGAGCTCAATAGCTTAATCTGAGCCCTTGGATGTAATAAGGTTACACTTAGATAGATTTCTACATGTAAAAGAAAAGAAAGTGTGATAAGGGTTTTCCAGTCTAAATGCACCCTAATAAAGAAGAAAAAATGCTATGTTAAAGTAGGTAGGGTAGGTAGATGATGTTGCAGAATTACATGTGATGGATAACGACTCTAAATGTGTTAATCTTTACTTTCATCACAAATGCAAGGCATACATTACACTGGAGAAATTTCAAGCAAAAACAAAGTCAAATGATTAACTCCCCTTCTCATTTTTCCCTAAAATTTCACTAATTTCCCCGAAGTACTAAGGCATTTGAAAATTAGAGGGGCTCAAGGCATTTCCTTGACTTCTGGAGGGACCAGACCCTCGACCCAATAATTTAAAAGCCGAAGTACTTAAAACCATCCATAAGTCATTCATTTGCTTCCATAAGTCTTTTCCTAAGTAAAATCCTATTTTACTTAGGAAAATTACACAATATCCCACAAAAACCCTTTTTTCTTTTGAGCCTAAGTTAAATACATAATCCTAATGTTTTTATACTTAGCGCTTTTCATTCATTTTCACATATTAACTTTTAACTTTATTATTTAATTCCCTATATAAATCAACCTGTTCCCTTATTATTATAATTATATAAAATCCCCAAATATTATATATCCCACCCCTTGGTTGAAATATAACCATAATACTGTGTTATTTCGGATTAATTAGTTAAATTTGCAACTAATTAAGAGCCCTGACTCCCCGCCACATTAAAAAAGGATTAATTAACCCTCACGATTAATTAATAACTTACTCCTCCAATCATATTCCTCCCGATATAATTAAAATCTTAAATTATGTTGGGCCCACCCTTGTTAATCTCCCCTCATCTTGCCTCCCCGATAGCCGTCCGATTAACCCTTCCATATCCAACCGCTGTCATCCATATCGCATAGCCCTCCACGACCGAACGATAACGCGCAATCGCGGAGTTTTTTGTGAACAGTGCCTCGCCACGCGTCACAAGCTGTATGGAATTGCTGGCTCCTAGCTGAATACCACCCATCTCCAAAAGCGGTGCGATACATACTGTTTACTGCCCTTCACATACGACAAACTGTCATTTCCCCCATACGTCATCCATCCGAAATAACAAAACCCCTGCCAACCTTGACTTCGTGAATAAAACAAAAAAATGCACATTATTTTCATCATTTTATCCTACGACCAGTGCTCCTATGCAAAAAACATCAAAATCAGCTATTGAAGATTTCCAACCACCACTTTTCCAAACGATTTTCAGCTGAACCAGTTAGCTATTGCCTGCACCTATTTCCTCACTATTCACTTTCCGAAACAGAACTAGAATACCAGAAGCACAATGGTGTGAAGACATGTTGGACCTTTTGTAAAAAATATCCCTGGATGAATTTTGGTTATTTACTACAGTAAGTAATGGTAAAAAGGATAAACAGAAAATAAACAGAGAGCATAACAGTTAAAGAGTATCAGTGGTTAAAGTGTATCAGGTAAAAGTCAGAGTGAAAGTTAAAATGAAGTTACAGAGCAGTCAAAGGTAAACAGTAAAAGTAAATACAGAGACAGTAAAATGGTAAAAAGAAATTAAAATACTTTCACCAACATTGAAGTTTGTCTAAAGTGTAAGTAAAATAGTTAAAAGAACAAAAAAGTGAAAAGATGAAAAACATAACAAGAAGGAACATTTTTGCAGAAATTTCATGTTTTAGTCATTGTTTTGCAGAAACTATTGTGATCAATCCAAGATGGATTTTTCAAAACTGAAGGAGGTTTATGTTTTTAAGAGGACCATCTACGAAAACCTCTCTCACTTTTCTAACAGCTATTATGGTTTTGGAAATATTAAACAATGTTGGAAAACACGTTTTGCAGAAAATTTCAGTTAAGTCATCATTTTGTAGAGACGCTTGTGGCCAATCTGAAATACATCATATAAAAATGAAGGAGATTTTTGTTCCTAAGAGACCCATATACAAAAACCTATCTCACTTTTTTCACAGTGATTTCAGAATCAGAGATACATACACATCTTTACAGGTTATTTTTCAGACTCTGTAAAACTCTATTTTACACATATTTTTGCAGAGCCTATTGTGCACAGATGAAGAGGAATTTTAGGAAACTAAAATATTTTTATCTCACCAACATATTAATCCACAATAACCTCTTTCACTTTTTACATATCTATTACGGATTGAGAAATAAAAAGATATCATTGGACCCCAAGTTTGTAGAATTGTTGGAGCAGAATGCACAAAGAAAGGAAGCAGTTAGTGACTTGGATGCCTCATCATCAACTAAGAGTTGGATCAAATTCGAATTCTCCTCTTTGTCATCACCTATCCATAAAAAATAGTGCCAAATAGATGCATTAGTTTGAGTGTCATTTACTTAAGTTCTATTTATGTAAAACAGTTGGAGAGATTTGTGAACTAATCTTGATATTTTTTCAAGATATTTTAGTTTAGAATTTGTATAAATACTTCACTCTTGGAAGTATTTTGGGAGTGGAATTCATAGATTTTGCTATAATATTGATTACTTTGGAATAAAGTGTTGTTGGAAAATTTTTTCATGGCTAGCTGGATAAGGAATTGATGCAAAGGACTTTTCACAGGATTCTTGAATCAAACAATGGATCAATAAGTCATCTATCTCTTATGTTTTAAAGTTTTATATTTGTTTATTATACCATTTATGTTTCATATCTGAATGATAAACGAAAAGGAATAATTTAGAAAGTGCTTAAGTGCAACATGTTTTCAATCATTATTATTCTTAATGTTTTCTTCTGAACTAGTATAAACAGTTAATTCTTAATTGCTCTTGTTTTCTAGTTTAATCATTTTGATTATTTGGTAAAGAATATTTAATTGCTCTTTATTAATAATCATTCAAGTTCCCTCTTTCGAATACGTTGAAGGATTCTTAATTTCCCTTCACCCATTTTGAGTCCATTTCATTCATATTATATCTTTAATTGTTCCCTATTTGATTACCTTTCCCTTTGAAACCATCCCTTGTTAAGAAACTTAATCCAGTTAAGCCATCTTCTTTGACTCCATTAGCCCACTGGCCTAAAATACTTAGTCTTACCCCTCTGTTATTGAACTCCATCACCCAAACACAATCAAAATCCCTAAAATTTCATAACTAGCCTAATATCTTTCAAAAACAAAGCTAAAACTTAAAGAGAGAGCCCTCTCTGGGTACAGATTGGCTAGATTCTGTACCTAAAAGTTGGTTTGTGGTTACCTCAGACTATTTCTCTCGAACCTGGAGAAATTACTGAATGATAAAATAGTGGCGAATCCACTAGGGAAGACTAACCTTTTTCTTCAGAAATATTTTACAGGTTCAGATCTGATCTATGATGGTGGACAGTGATTAGACACACAAAGGTTAACATCATCCACCTGGCGACTCCAAATCAATTTCACAATCAAGACTCCACTGGAGGAATGAACCTCAAAGAAAAATATGGAAAGATCAGGCTTTCAACTTGGATCTTAATCCAAGACATTATGTTCTTTCTCATTAAGAAATTTTTTCAATGTATATTGTATTTTATAGAAGATCTTAGATTAGTTTTTAATTATTTTCCTTTGAAGATTGTAAGTAATAATTCTCCTAATCTCTTTGAGCAGCTTTCTTATGAATCTAATGCTGATCATTTTCCAATTAAGAAGCCTCAAATAATCAAGACTGATCTTACAATCCCTGTACATATCCCTGTGCCATATAAAGTTCTAGATAGATATAAGCCCCTTATTTTACCTCCTATACTCCATGATTTTCCTAAAAAATACTACAAGTATCTTCCTAGATTTGATGGAGAGAATGGTATCACTACCCAAAAACATATTCAAGGTTTTGAGAATTATTTGAATTTATTTGAGATTGATGAAGATGATGTTAAAATTAGACTTCTTTCTCTTTCTTTGAAAAATAGAATAAAGAATTGGTTCAAAAATCTGCCTAATGCTAGCATCTCAAATTTCCAACAGTTTATCAAAATTTTCCTTGATAGATGGATAATCAAAGTTAATCCTTTTGTGATCATCGAAGAATATAATAAGTTAAAAAGACATCCAAAAGAAACAATACAACAATTTTCTGACAGATTTAATCAAGTTTATTATTCAATGCCAAAAAATATTAGACCTCCTCATGATTCAGCTCTCTTGCATTATCCAAGTGCCTTTGATCCAGAAATAGAATTTCGGTTAAGAGAAAGAGATCCAAAAACACTTGTATAGATGCAGAACATTGCAGTTGATGTAGAAGTTAATCTGCAAATCAGACAGGAAAAGTTGAAAGCAGAAGAAGAGGAAAAGAAAAACATTGCAGAGGTAAAACTCAACCTTTTGGTAAGAAAACTAGATGAAAGAACACAAGAGATCACTATGAAAGATGAATTTTTTATTCAAAATCACCATGAAGAAATAGAAGAGGTTGATAGCCATGAACAAATTCCTCTTAATTCAAATTATCATAAATCAGAAAATGAATTTATAGATCAATATGAGGAAGAGGAATATGTTGATCTAATGTGTATTTTTGATGAAATTCCTTCTTTTGATTATTTGCCTAAGTATGATCATTATGATGATAGTTATGTTCTCCAAACTCAAGCTAACTTTACAGAGCAATCAAAAGCTAGTTTGTGGGATGAAGAAACTCAGTTTCAGCAGATTGAAGACAGTGATCAACCAATACAGATAAACCATGAGAGTGAGGAAGAAAAAGCAGAAAATGTGGAAATAAGTGAAGGTTCTTTACCTCTTTGTTTTGCTTCATTTCAGTTCATTAGAGACAACTATCATGCCATCAATAATCAACAATCTTAGGAATTGTGATTGACAACAAAGAAGATAATGAAACTATTGATCAAGATTTTTTAGTTTCACAATTGCAGTTATCAGTTCCCATTGAAATAAATAATCAAATGACACAAGAAAGTTTCATACCACTATGTTTTGAACCATTTCAGCTTTTAAAGGAAATGTGGTATAACATATTTAATGAAAAGGATGAGAAACTTGTTGAAGTTTATGAAGTCTCATGGAAACCTATATGCTATAGGTTGTAGCCATTTTCCCAAGTTTTTCAGGATCCAATAGCAGATATGTTGAATATTGAAGGCATTCAAAGCATTCCTCTATTAACTAACTATGATTTTCAGAATCAAGATGATAAAGGATTCAACAGTCAAACATTACAATCAATAGGAATATCATCACAAATCTTATCTAAAAGTTTACAGAAAGATAAATATGAAAATAACATTTCATATTCATGGCATGGAGGCCATCCAGAATAGATGTACAGTTGTTTAGATCAGTTAAACATCAGTGTATATATTTTGGAAGATCCTTTTGTACAGTTTCTAGAGTCAACAAAGGAAATCAAGTGTTTCCTTATCCTCTCATTTGTTGACAAGTTTCTAATAGGTTGTAGAAGTACAGTTTTGATAATCAACAAGAAAATGCAACAAAATATATCAAAGTACATAATGCTTGAATGGTTGCATTGGCTATTTCATTTTACCTAACTAGCAGTTGAACAATAGATTGAGTAGGTAGATGAGTGCTAATAAGCTCAGGATTTTGAGCATTTTTTATTTTTTAGTTTTCAATTTTCAACTAGTTTTTCACTAAGTTGGTTTGAAAATTTTTGTGTGTTGTTTTAGTTTCAGATCAGATTTCAGTTTGCAGAAGACAGAAGACATTTACTAAGATCATCAAAGCCCAATCACTGAGGACAACTGACCTGCTGTTCTTGACTTTTCACTAGGAAAAGCCATCCCCAAGTGGAGCCAGTGTTAGACTCCTATACCAATAGGTGTCATATTTCATGATTGACTTGATGGGCTATGTAATATGTTCATACCTTTTCTTGTTGCAAAGGTTTTCCATATTATCAAAAAATCAAAAAATTTAAAAAATGTAAAGAGGGTATACCCTAAAAGAAAAATCAAAGGGTGAAAAGAATAAAAATGGCCAAAAAAGTAAAAGAAAATGAACCCCACCAACAGAAAGGCCAAGGAAAGTGTGCAAGTCTAAATGCTACTACTTTTTGCTCTTATGTAATAAACAAATTGTGTGCAACTTGTAACTTATGCCACAATTGATGAACAATCAAACAACTTAAGCTTGGCTTGTTCATGTTTGAATTTTATGTTTTAGAGATAGGGAATAAAATCTGACCAAACTGTTTAATCTTGGCAGATAAGTAGATAGGTAGAGTAAATAAAAGGAGCTCAATAGCTTAATCTGAGCCCTTCGATGTAATAAGGTTAGACTTAGATAGATTTCTACATGTAAAAGAAAAGAAAGTGTGATAAGGGTTTTCCAGTCTAAATGCACCCTAATAAAGAAGAAAAAATGCTATGTTAAATTAGGTAGGGTAGGTAGATGATGTTGCAGAATTACATGTGATGGATAATGACTCTAAATGTGTTAATCTTTACTTTCATCACAAATGCAAGGCATACATTACACTGGAGAAATTTCAAGAAAAAACAAAGTCAAATGATTAACTCCCCTTCTCATTTTTCCCTAAAATTTCACTAATTTCCCCTAAGTACTAAGGCATTTGAAAATTAGAGGGGCTCAAGGCATTTCCTTGACTTCTGGAGGGACCAGACCCTCGACCCAATAATTTAAAAGCCGAAGTACTTAAAACCATCCATAAGTCATTCATTTGCTTCCATAAGTCTTTTCCTAAGTAAAATCCTATTTTACTTAGGAAAATTACACAATATCCCACAAAAACCCTTTTTTCTTTTGAGCCTAAGTTAAATACATAATCCTAATGTTTTTATACTTAGCGCTTTTCATTCATTTTCACATATTAACTTTTAACTTTATTATTTAATTCCCTATATAAATCAACCTGTTCCCTTATTATTATAATTATATAAAATCCCCAAATATTATATATCCCACCCCTTGGTTGAAATATAACCATAATACTGTGTTATTTCGGATTAATTAGTTAAATTTGCAACTAATTAAGAGCCCTGACTCCCCGCCACATTAAAAAAGGATTAATTAACCCTCACGATTAATTAATAACTTACTCCTCCAATCATATTCCTCCCGATATAATTAAAATCTTAAATTATGTTGGGCCCGCCCTTGTTAATCTCCCCTCATCTTGCCTCCCTGATAGCCGTCCGATTAACCCTTCCATATCCAACCGCTATCATCCATATCACATAGCCCTCCACGATCGAACGATAACGCGCAATCGCGGAGTTTTTTGTGAACAGTGCCTCGCCACGCGTCACAAGCTGTATGGAATTGCTGGCTCCTAGCTGAATACCACCCATCTCCAAAAGCGGTGCGATACATACTGTTTACTGCCCTTCACATACGACAAACTGTCATTTCCCCCATACGTCATCCATCCGAAATAACAAAACCCCTGCCAACCTTGACTTCGTGAATAAAACAAAAAAATGCACATTATTTTCATCATTTTATCCTACGACCAGTGCTCCTATGCAAAAAACATCAAAATCAGCTATTGAAGATTTCCAACCACCACTTTTCCAAACGATTTTCAGCTGAACCAGTTAGCTATTGCCTGCACCTATTTCCTCACTATTCACTTTCCGAAACAAAGATTTATCCAATTTCCATCGAACCTTGCAAGTCTTGGTTTTTACTTTAATTACGTAAAAAAAGACTAAAAACCGTACAATTCGGTCTTTGCTTCACCCCATAAGTTCCTTTTCCCGCACTTGTAATTTTTTCAATTTTTTCACCAAAACCAAATTCCTTTCTAAATCCACAAGAACCAGAATACTGTATAATAATGGTGTGAAGACATGTTGGACCTTTTGTAAAAAATATCCCTGGATGAATTTTGGTTATTTACTACAGTAAGTAATGGTAAAAAGGATAAACAAAAAATAAACAGAGAGCATAATAGTTAAAGAGTATCAGTGGTTAAAGTGTATCAGGTAAAAGTCAGAGTGAAACTTGAAATGAAGTTACAGAGTAGTCAAATGTAAACAGTAAAAGTAAATACAGAGGCAGTAAAATGGTAAAAAGAAATGAAAATACTTTCACCAACATTGAATTTTGTCTAACGTGGAAGTAAAACAGTTAAAAGAACAAAAAAGTGAAAAGATGAAAAACACAACAAGAAGGAACATTTTTGCAGAAATTTCATGTTTTAGTCATTGTCTTGCAGAAACTATTGTGATCAATCCAAGATTAATTTTGCAAAACCGAAGGAGGTTTATGTTCTTAAGAGGACCATCTACAAAAACCTCTCTCACTTTTCTAACAGCTATTATGGTTTTGGAAATATTTAACACTGTTGGAAAGCACTTTTTGCAGAAAATTTCAGTTAAGTCATCATTTTGCAGAGAATATTATGGCCAATCCGAAATACATCATACAAAACTGAAGGAGATTTTTATTCCTAAGAGACCCATATACAAAAAAATATCTCACTTTTTTCACAGTGATTTCAGAATCAGAGATACATGCACATCTTTACAGACTATTTTTCAGACTCTATAAAACTATGTTTTACACATATTTTTACAGAAACTATTGTTCACAGCTGGAGAGGAATTTTAGGAAAATGAAAGAGGTTTCTCTCACCAACATATTAATCCACAATAACCTCTTTCACTCTTTACATATCTATTACGGATTGAGAAATACAAATATATAATTGGACCCTAAATTTGCATAATTGTTGGAGCAGAATGCACAAAGAAAGGAAGCAGTTAGTCACTTGGATGCCTCATCATCAACTAAGAGTTGGATCAAATTCGAATTATCCTCTTTTTCATCACCTATCCATAAAAAATAGTGCCAAATATATGAATTATTTTGAGTGTCCTTTACTTAAGTTCTATTTATGTAAAACAGTTGGAGATATTTGTGAACTAATCTTGATATTTTTTCAAGATATTTTAGTTTAGAATTGGTATAAATACTTCACTCTTGGAATTATTTGGGTGGTGGATTCTTAGACTTTGCTGTAATATTGATTATTTTGGAATAAAGTGTTGTTGGACAAATTTCGCATGGCTAGCTGGATAAAGAATTGATGCAAAGGGCTTTTCATAGGATTCTTGAGTTAGACAAAGGATCAATAAGTCTTCTATCTCATTTGTTCTAAAGTTTTATACTTGTTTATTATATCATATATGTTTCATATCTGAATGATAAACAAAAAGGAACAATTCAGAAAGTGCTTAAGTGAAATCTGTTTTGAATCGTTATTATTCTTAATGTTTTCTTCTGAACTACTTTAAACAGTGAATTCTTGATTGCTCATGTTTTCTAGTTTAATCATTTTAATCATTTGGTAAATAATACTTAAATTCTCTTTATTAATAATCTTTCAAGTTCCCTCTTTAAAATATGTTGAATGATTCTTAATTGCCCTTCATCCATTTTGAGTCCATTTCATTCATTTTAGATATTAAATTGTTCCCTATTTGATTATCTTGCCCTGTGAAACCATCTCTTGTTAAGAAACTTCATCCAGTTAAGCCATCTTTCTTTGACTCCATCAGCCCAATGGCCTAAACTATTTAGTCTTACCCTTCTGCTAGAGAATTTCATCACCCAACACAATCAAAATCCTTGTACTTTCATAACTAGCCTAATATCTTTTAAAACAAAGCTAAAATTTAAAGAGAGAGCCCTCTCTGGGTATAGATTGGCTAGATTCTATACCTAAAAGTTGGTTTGTGGTTACCTCAGACTATTTCTATTGAACCTGGAGAAATTAATGAGTGATAACATAGTGGCAACTCCGCTGGGGAAGACTAACATTTTCTTCAGAAATATTTTACAGGTTCAGATCTGATCTATGATGGTGGACAACGATCAGACACACAAAGGTTAACATCATCCACCTGGCGACTCCAAATCAATTTCACAATCAAGACTCCACTAAAGGAATGAACCTCAAAGAACAATATGGAAAGATCAGGCTTTCAACTTCGATCTTAATCCAAGACATTATGTTCTTTCTCATTAAGAAATTTTTTCAATGTATATTTTATTTTATAGATGATCTTAGATTAGTTTTTAATTATTTTCCTTTGAAGATTGTAAGTAATAATTCTCCTAATCTCTTTGAGCAGCTTTCTTATGAATCTAATGATGATAATTTTCCAATTAAGAAGCCTCAAATAATCAAGACTGATCTTACAATCCATGTACATATCCTTGTACCATATAAAGTTCCAGATAGATATAAGCCCCTTATTTTACCTCCTATACTCCATGATTTTCCAAAAAAATACTGCAAGTATCTTCCTAGATTTGATGGAGAGAATGGTACCACTACCCAAAAACATATTCAAGGTTTTGATAATTATTTGGATTTATTTGAGATTGATGAAGATAATGTTAAAATCATACTTTTTTCTCTTTCTTTGCAAAATAGAATAAAGAATTGGTTCAAAAATCTGCCTAATGCTAGCATCTCAAATTTCCAGCAGTTTATCAAAATTTTCCTTGATAGATGGATAATCAAAGTTAATCCTTTTGTGATCATGGAAGAATATAATCAATTAAAAAGACATCCAAATGAAACAATACAACAATTTTCTGATAGATTTAATCAAGTTTATTATTCAATGCCAAAAAATATTAGACCTCCTCATGATTCAGCTCTCTTGCATTATCCAAGTACCTTTGATCCAGAAATAGAATTTCGGTTAAGAGAAAGAGATCCAAAAACACTTGTACAGATGCAGAACATTGCAGTTGATGTGGAAGTTAATCTCCAAATCAAACAGGAAAAGTTGAAAGTAGAAGAAGAGGAAAGGAAAAACATTGCAGAGGTAAAACTCAACATTTTGGTAAGAAAACTAGATGAAATAACACAGGAGATCACTATGAAAGAAGAATTTTTTATTCAAAATCACCATGAAGAAATAGAAGAGGTTGATAGCCATGAACAAATTCCTCTTAATTAAAATTATCATAGATCAGAAAATGAATTTACAAATCAATATGAGGAAGAGGAATTTGTTGATCTAATGTGTATGTTTGATGACATTCCTTCTTTTGATGATTTGCCTAAATATGATCATTATGATGATAGTTATGTTCTCCAAACTCAAGCTAACTTTATAGAGCAATCAGAAGCTAGTTTGTGGGATGAAGAAACTCAGTTTCAGCAGATTGAAGACAGTGATCAACTAATACAGATAAACCATGAGAGTGAGGAAGAAAAAGTAGAAAATGTGGAAATAAGTAAAGATTCTTTACCTCTTTGTTTTTCTTCATTTCAGTTCATTAAAGACAACTATCATGCCATCAATAATCAACAATCTTTAGGAATTGTGATTGACAACAAAGAAGATAATGAAACTATTGATCAAGATTTTTCAGTTTCACAATTGCAGTTATCAGTTCCCATTGAAATAAATAATCAAATGACATAAAAAAGTTCCATACCACTATGTTTTGAACCATTTTAGCTTTTAAAGGAAATGTGGTATAACATATTTAATGAAAAGGATGAGAAACTTGTTGAAGTTTATGAAGTCTCATGGAAACCTATATGCTATAGGTTGCAGCCATTTTCCCAAGTTTTTCAGGATCCAATAGTAGATATGTTGAATATTAAAGGCATTCAAAGCATTCCTCTATTAAATAACTATGATTTTCAGAATCAAGATGATAAAGGATTCAACAGTCAAACATTACAATCAGTAGGAATATCATCACAAATCTTATCTGAAAGTTTGCAGGGAGATAAAGACGAAAATAACATTTCAGATTCATGGCATGGAGGCCATCCAGAACAGATGTACAGTTGTTTAGATCAGTTAAACATCAGTGTATATATTTTGGAAGATCCTTTTGTACAGTTTCTAGAGTCAACAAAGGAAATCAAGTATTTCCTTATCCTCTCATTTGTTGACAAGTTTCTAATAGGTTGCAGAAGTACAGTTTTGATAATCAACAAGAAAATGCAACAAAATCTATCAAAGTACATAATACTTGAATGGTTGCATTGGCTATTTCATTTTACCTAACCAGCAGTTGAATAGTAGATTGAGTAGGTAGATGAGTGCTAATAAGCTCATAATTTTGAGCATTTTTTTTAGTTTTCAATTTTTAGCTAGTTTTACATTAAGTTGGTTTGAAAATTTTTGTGTGTTGTTTTAGTTTCAGATCAGATTTCAAGTTGCAGAAAAAGGACTATATTCAATTCAAGATTTTCAGCCACAACAAATGCATGTTTGGGATTGGCCCAATGGCTGAGGACAACTGACCTGTTGTTCTTGACTTTTCACCAGGAAAAGCCATCCCCAAGTGGAGCCAGTGTTATGCTCCTATACCAATAGGTGTCATATATCATGATTGACTTGATGGGCTATGTAATATGTTCATACCTTTCCTTGTTGCAAAGGTTTTCCATATTGTCAAAAAATCAAAAAATTTAAAAAATGTAAAGAGGGTATACCCTAAAAGAAAAATCAAAGGGTGAAAAGAATAAAAAATGGCCAAAAAAGTAAAAGAAAATGAACCCCACCAAAAGAAAGGCCAAGGAAAGTGTGCAAGTCTAAATGCCACTAATTTTTGCTCTTATGTAATAAACAAATTGTGTGCAACTTGTATCTTATGCCACAATTAGTGAACAGTCAAACAGCTTAAGCTTGGCTTGTTCATATTTGAATTTTATGTTTTAGAGATAGAGAATAAAATCTGACCAAACTGTTTAATCTTGGCAGATAAGTAGATAGGTAGAGTAAATAAAAGGAGCTCAACAACTTAATCTGAGCCCTTGGATGTAATAAGGTTAGACTTAGATAGATTTCTACATGTAAAAGAAAAGAAAGTGTGATAAGGGTTTTCCAGTCTAAGTGCACCCTAATAAAGAAGAAAAAATGCTAGGTTAAAGTAGGTAGGGTAGGTAGATGATGTTGCAGAATTACATGTGATGGATAATGACTCTAAATGTGTTAATATTTACTTTCATCACAAGTGCAAGGCAAACATTACACTGGAAGAATTTCAAGCAAAACAAGGTCAAATGATTAACTTCCCTTCTCATTTTTCCCTAAAAATTTCACTAATTTCCCCTAAGTACTAAGGCATTTGAAAATTAGAGGGGCTCAAGGAATTTCCTTGACTTTTGGAGGGACCGGATCCTCGGTCCAATAATTTAAAAAGCCTAAGTACTTAAAACCATCCATAAGTCATTCATTTACTTCCATAAGTATTTTTCCTAAGTAAAATCCTATTTTACTTAGAAAAATTACACAATATCCCATAAAAACTCTTTTTTCATTCAAGCACAAGTTAAATACATAATCCTAATGTTTTTATACGTAGTGTTTTTCATTCATTTGACATATTAACTTTTAACTTATATTAATTAATTCCCTATATAAATCAACCCATTCCCGTATTACTATAACTATATAAAATCCCCACAAAATTACATATCCCGCCCCTTGGTTAAAATATAACCATAATACCATGTTAATTGGGATTAATTAGTTAAATCGGTAACTAATTAAGAGCCCCGAATCTCCGCCACATTGAATAAGGATTAATTAACCCTCACGGTTAATTAAAAACTTTCCCGACCAATCCTATTACTCCCGATATAATTAAAAATCTTAAATTATGTTGGGCCCGCCCTCATTAAACTCCCATCACCTCGCCTCCCCGATGGCCATCCGATCAACCCCTCCACATCCAAAGGTTGTCATCCATATCGCATCGCCCTCCACAATTGAACGATAACATGCGATCGCAGAGTGGTTTTGTAAATAGTACCTCACCACGCGTTGCAAGGTCTATGGAATCGCTTGTTCCCGGCCGAATACCACCCATCCCCAAAAGCGGTGCGATACATACCGTTTACCGCTCTCCGCATATGACAAACTATCAATTCTCGCGTACGTCATCCGTCCGAAATAATAAAACCCCTGCCAACCTTGATTTTGTGAATAAAACAAACAAATGCACGTTATTTTCATCATTTTATCCTGTGATCAGTGTTCCCATGCAAAAAACGTCAAAATCAGTTGTTGAAGATTTCCAACCGCCACTTTGCCAAACAATTTTCATCTGAACCAATCAGCTTTTGCCTGCACCTGTTTCCTCACTATTCACTTTCCAAAATAGGTATTTATCCAATTTTCGTCGAACCCTGCAAGTCTTGGTTTTTACTTTAATTCCACATAAAAAGACTAAAAAACAGTACAATTCGGTGTTTGTTTCACCCCATAAGTTCCCAGACTTGTAATTTTGCCCATTTTTCCACTGAAAACCCAAATTCCTTTTTGAATCCACAAGAACCAGAATACCAAAAGCACAATGGTGTGAATACATGTTGGACCTTTTGTAAAAAATATCCTTGGATTAATTTTGGTTATTTACTACAGTAAGTAATGGTAAAAAGGATAAACAGAAAATAAACAGAGAGCATAACAGTTAAAGAGTATCAGTGGTTAAAGTGTATCAGGTAAAAGTCAGAGTGAAAGTTAAAATGAAGTTACAGAGCAGTCAAAGGTAAACAGTAAAAGTAAATACAGAGGCAGTAAAATGGTAAAAATAAATGAAAATAATTTCACCAACATTGAAGTTTGTCTAAAGTGAAAGTAAAATAGTCAAAAGAACAAAAAACTGAAAAGATGAAAAACACAACAAGAAGGAACATTTTTGCAGAAATTTCATGTTTTAGTCATTGTCTTGCAGAAACTATTGTGATCAATCAAAGATGAATTTTGAAAAACCGAAGGAGGTTTATGTTCTTAAGAGGACCATCTACAAAAATCTCTCACTTTTCTAACAGCTATTATGGTTTTGGAAATATTAAACAATGTTGGAAAGCACTTTTTGCAGAAAATTCCAGTTAAGTCATCATTTTGTAGAGACGATTTTGGCCAATCCGAAAGACATCATACAAAAATGAAGGAGGTTTTTGTTCCTAAGAGATCTATCTACCAAAACCTATCTCAATTTTTGCACAGTGATTTCAGAATTAGAGATACATGCACATCTTTAAAGGTTATTTTTCAGATTCTGTAAAACTCTGTTTTACACATTGTTTTGTAGAGCCTATTGTGCACAGCGGGAGAGGAATTTTAGGAAAATGAAAGACGCGTATCTCACCAACATATTTATCTACAATAACCTCTTTCACTTTTTACATATATATTACGGATTGAGAAATAAAAATATATCATTGGACCCCAAGTTTGCAGAATTGTTGGAGCAGAATGCACAAAGAAAGGAAGCAGTTAGTGACTTGGATGCCTCATCATCAACTAAGAGTTGGATCAAATTTGAATTCTCCTCTTTTTCATCACCTATCCATAAAAAATAGTGCCAAATAGATGCATTAGTTTGAGTTTCCTTTACTTAAGTTCTATTTATGTAAAACAGTTGGAGAGATTTGTGAACTAATCTTGATATTTTTTCAAGATATTTTAGTTTAGAATTTGTATAAATACTTCACTCTTGGAAGTATTTTGGGGGTGGATTCTTAGAATTTGCTGTAATACTAATTATTTTGGAATAAATTTTTGTTGGACAAATTTCGCATGGCTAGTTGGATAAAGAATTGATGCAAAGGACTTTTCACAGGATTCTTGAATAAAAAACGGATCAATAAGTCATCTATCTCTTATGTTTTAAAGTTTTATACTTGTTTATTATACCATTTATGTTTCATATCTGAATGATAAACGAAAAGGAATAATTCAAAAAGTGCTTAAGTGCAATCTATTTTCAATCGTTATTATTCTTAATGTTTTCTTCTGAACTAGTATAAACAGTGAAATCTTAATTGCTCATGTTTTCTAGTTTAATCATTTTGATTATTTGGTAAAGAATACTTAATTTCTCTTTATTAATAATCATTCAAGTTCCCTCTTTCGAATATGTTGAAGGATTCTTAATTTCCCTTCACCAATTTTCGAGTTCATTTCATTCTATTTAGATCTATAATTGTTCCCTATTTGATTATCTTGCCCTGTGAAACCATCTCTTGTTAAGAAACTAAATCTAGTTAAACCATCTTCGTTGACTCCATTAGCCCAATGGCCTA
>JAXQQM020088089.1:0-33259 GCA_034641835.2 Pinus albicaulis
CTATTTTATTGCTATCCTTTTCTTCTAAAAATCCATCATTTATCTATCATTTTTCTCCATAAACTTCCCATAAGTCCATTGAAATTGATTAATGAAGCATTATAATTGTTATTTTACATTAAATTTAATTTATGAGTTTTTATGTTAAAAATTGGAATTTTTCAACAAAATTACGAGATGTAATGACTTCCTGTAATCAGTTTATGTTGTGACATGTGGCATGGCAGGAAAATAGAAATAGAAGACATGGACGTGATCTAGGATGTACATACATGGTGGAAAATCTATTTGGCAACAGATTTGGAGCTCCTGAATATATGGTCAATGACGGTCAAACTCAGCCTATTCAGCAGAAAAATCAGAAGTCATAATGAATGTACTTGATATTTTGCTTAAGATTAGGAACTCTAAACTGATTCGAGTTGTTTTGGAATCAGTTAGGATGAGAGAGGAATGAAAATAGCCTTTTAGTTGTAAATTTTAATAAATAGGAGGATTTTGATTAGAAAGGTTAGCTAGTGAAAACGTGGAAGAAAGCAGACTTAAGACTGAAAAGCATTTCCAGCACTCTGTTTTGAATGTAATCCATTTCCAGAATTTAATGAAAGGCAGAATTTCATCAATTACAGTGTTTATGAGTTAAATGTTTATCATTTGAAGTTATCAAAGTGTGCCATCAGAGCGTGGAAGGGCCCTACGTAAAGATTGGTACACTTTCTTTTATGTTTTATGTTTCATAGAATTTAGTATTCAGATCTGAACAACGTATTTCATTTCATTGCTTGTGAGTTCATTCATTTAATTAGAAGTTCTTGAGATTGTTATTTTATGATTCATAGTAGTAACTTGAAAATTCAATTGCAAAATTATTGAATCAGTCATTGTAAAAGGTTTAATCGAGCATTGAATTTCAAAACATTTCTATGAAATCTATTTTCATGAATTTGATTTTGAGTATGTTCAGTGTGTTATCTTGAAAGAGATTTTGTGAAACATATCTTTGTAAGAAGATTAAAAACTCAGACTAGTAACACTCTATCTTTGGATCAGTAGATTAAAATAGATAACATAAGCATTAAAAGTGTTAAAGGAACTACATTTCAAGCTCTTGTAAGAGAGTGTTAGAGCCTGTCACAGTAGGCGATTATTTAAGCAAACAGAACAGATCCTTTTAGGTCTATAAATATTAGATGTGCCTCTAAGACTACCTACCTTGGTCGACATTAAATTGAGTCTAATCTAGAATCCTAGATTGGTCTTTACATTTTGGCGCCGTTGCCGGGGAGGCACAACTAGAGGATTTCTATAAAAAAAAACAAAAACAAACAAAAGCAAACAAAAACATAGATTTAATTTTAATTTTAGAAGTCATTTTTACATATGTCTAGACCTAGAGATGATAAAGGCAGATTCATAAAAACCCCCCATCCAAGAACTAACCCACCATTAGGAGCAGACCCTTTAGAAAGAATTGAACACACAACTCCAGCTGGGAAAGTCACTGTACAAGAATTAGAGGATAAACAAAAATCAGGACAAAGACTTACACTTATAAAGAGACAAATTCTATTGGCATACGAAGCAAAGAAGAAACACCTTCCTGAATCCTCTACGACAAGAGAAGGCAACAAAACAACTCAACAATCTCTCCTTGAACCTACTGAATTTGAAAAAAATCAATTAGGAGAAAAACCAACACAACAACTTCTCTTTGAAACAAGTGACACTGAACAAGAACTTAAAACAACAGAGGAACCTATCAAAATGGCTGAGGAAGGAGGAGGATCAGCAAGAAGACCCACTCCTGAACAACTTAGAGAATATGAGAGACAATAGGAGGAAAGGATAAGACAACGAGAAATTGAACTGAAACAAAAACAAGATCAAGACCAAAGAGAGGAGGAAGAGTCAACCTTTAAATTTCCTATTCAAGAACCAGGAGAAAATCATGATGAGGAAATCAAAATGAAAAACATACCTCCATTTGTGTTACCAAATTTTTATGGCATGGCTTCGGAAGATCCTGATTCATTCTTGTTTGAATTTGACATAGTATGCCGAACATATGGTTACACAGATGATGCCCATAGGCTTAGACTCTTCCCAGCAACATTAAAGGCATCATCATTAAGATGGTTCATGGGACTTGGTGAACATGCAATAACTGATTGGGATGGCATTCGAAAAATATTCCTAAAGAAATACCAACCTTACTGTAGATTGAAAGATTCTAAAGATGATATCTTTAGAATGAATCAACAAGAGGATGAAAGTTTAGAGGAATATTTGGAACGATTTGTCTACAATTTACAAAAATCAAAACATAGAACCATGTCTCTTGATCTGATTCAAACAATATTTTTGAAGGGCATTCGAGAGGAATACTTAGATGATCTTAATTTGATGGGCAAAGGTGATATTTCCCCCTTACCTTTTGATGAAATTGCTGACTTATGTGAAAAGTATTCCAAGAGAAAAGCTAGAAATGGAAAAAGAGCTATATCATCCAAAGCCACAAAATCTGCTTCAGCTAGTGTTACAAGGGCTGAAATAGGAAATTTATTAGAAGAATTCAAAACAGACCTATTAAGCACTTTAGGAAATCAAATTGACACTCTGAAAGCAAAGAAAAGATAAGAAGAAGAAGATCAATTAATGGTTGTCTTTTGTCCAAAATGCCGGAAGAAACATGCTTTGAAAGATTGTCCTTTAGAAAACATTCAAGTGTGTGCCTTTTGTATTGAAAATCATGATATATTTCATTGTTCTAAAATAAAGATTTTGCAGAATTGTAACTTGGAAGCCAATGCAGATTTGGAAAATGTGTATTTCATGGGTGCCAAGAGACCATGGAAGCCAAGACCTCCACCTCTAGGGATGTTTCCAAATCAGAATTTGCAGTTTCCTGCACAAGATCAAATGTATGTTCAAAATTCTTGGAATGTACCCATGCCATGGCAACACCAAAATTACCCACAACAACAATGGAAACCATTTCAGCAATACTCATCATATCCTCAACCATACTCATCATATCCTCAACCATATCAATAGTATCATCAGCCATATCAGCAGTATCCTCAAACATATCAGCAATATCCTCAGCAGCAAGTTTTCCATCAACCCCAAAATATTCAACAAACATTGCCTGCTCCTCCACCAATAAATTCACCCCAATTACAACTTCCATCTAACCAACCTCCTAGACCCACTCAGATTCCTGCTCAACCTGTACCAAATCCAAATAATAGAGCAGAAAGACCAGCTTACAGTGTAGATGAGGGGCCATCATATCCCACATTACCTTTACAAAATATTGAGTTGAGGTCTGGTAAGGTACTTCAAAAAGAACTTCCCATAGCTGAGAAACAAGAAGGAAACAAAAACAATGAAAATGAAAAGAAACAAAATGATGACATCAAAAATAAACAAATCCAACCATTGCAGCCACCACCTTTTCCGGAAATATTGATCCAAGCGAAACTTCCCATGTCTTTACCATAGTTTGATGCTTTAGATGAGCTGAAGAATGTCTATATAAAAATTCCACTACTCCAAGCCATAAAAGACATTCCGATATATACTAAAGCAATTAAAGAACTATGCCTCAAGAAGCCTACAAGAAAAAGATTTGATCCACAAACAATTCACGTTATTGGACATCTAGCTGGCCTTATGACAAACACCATTTCGATGGAAAAGTATGTTGATCCTGGCATTCCTAGAGTCACTACAATCATTAAAAACATATCTATTCCAAATACTTTAATTGACTTAGGGGCAGTGTTGGGAAAAATACTGAGAGGGGGGGGGTGAATCAGTATTTACTACATATTCAAACTTTTTACTTTTTCATTCCTTAAAACCCATACGCTACTTTACTAGTATTAGCAGCATGCATGTCTGAATCCATTATAAGCGCGTGTCTGTGGGATTAAGACATGTCGCCCAAATCTTCATAAACCATTCATCATTATTTATGAGATATTGATAAGCAATAAGCAGTGCGTGGAAACGAGAATAAACCATCACACAAAGCATCACACATGAACACGGGATTTTGGGTGGAAACCCGAATGGGAGAAAACATGCATGCGATTTAACAAACCTTGATATTTTATTATAGGAAAACATCTTACAACATATGTCTTTGTGGACAACCGACAGGGCACCTCACACTGGTTACCGACCTCTCTGGAAGAGCAAGCTGACCGACTCGGTTACCCGACCTCACAGGAAGGAGGCTACAACCAGATCCTGGTGTGATCTCACTGGAAGGAGGCTACAACCCATTGCAGAGAGCTATAACCTCTGACTTCACGTGGTTACGTTTCATCAATTTTCACACTGGATCCAACAACTTCAATAGAACACCACTTGCAGGCCACATTTCATCATATTTTCATATTGGACCCTTTCCATACTTTTAAGCACAACCATACATCATCAACAGATACATATCAACACAGATCAGATAGCATAAACACAGCAGAACAGCTCAGATATTTCATACCCCTTGCTTCAGCAAACCCTAGTTTGCATACGCTCTTTTACTTCACTGATTTCGCGTATATACGCGCTTCCGTCCACACAAACCGGCGTATACCTCAGTATATATTTTATTGCGCATACGCGCTTTCTCTTCGCTGAAGCTGCGTATATACACGCTTCCTCCGCGTCGAAGTAGCGTATAGATCTTCAATTATTCCAGAGCAGCATACTTCTTCAGATCAGATATTCAGTTCAGATTTACCCTTTCACTTCAGACAGATGTTCGCCTAGATGTTAGCCTCATCACAGATCTAGGCCTTCCATAAGCAGATCTAGTAAATACAAGTGCATTTCAGATCTAGATCCCCTTCTTCATCATTGGTGCATCATACACTCATATTTATCTTCAAGTGTAACCCTTTCCATTCAGATCTACTTCAGAGAGAAGTATTCATTCAAGCTCAGACATCTTGCACCCACACTCATGTTTTGCACAATGAATTTCTTCTCCTTATATAGGTTTATCCTTTTTCAATACCATGAGCCCCTTTTTCAATACCATGGACCAAAACAATACCATAAGCCCAAAACTACCTGGACGGGGTCAATTAGGCGGATCATTACCTAATACTATGGGTCAATACCATGGTGGTTACCCTTGGATTTGCACTTTTTGAGCGCTTTAGCCCATACGCGACTTGTAACGTTCCTTTTCGCGTGCATACGCGACTTCCCCCAGGCCAATCCGCGTATACCAAGAGACATGCTCTTTTTCATCATTCTCTGAGTACATTCTGAAATCCTTTCTTCATTGCCTTCTGTAAATACTGTAGATACATCAGATTTCCTTCATCAAGGACATATTCTATTAAACACAACTTCATCAAGTAAGTTGTCATCATCTTCATCAAGTGGGTTTCCTTTCAAGTACAACACTCAACATCATATCATCAACAATCATCATATCACTTCAGATTTACATCATTTAACAAGTCCATCAAGTCAAGCATAACTTCATCAGGTGGAGTGCCATCGAGGACAATACATGTCAACAGTCGCACGTCTTCATCTTCATTCAGTGGGTTGCCATCAAGGACAACACTCTGCATCATATTTCCAACAATCTCCCCCTTGGGACTTGATGGCAACCACGATGGTGTTTGGTTACCACAGCAGATAGATACCATGTCACTCTCCCAAATATGTCACATCATTACCTTCTCTTTATTCAAACACCATGTCACTCTCCCCCTTTGACATCAAGGGCAAAGGGCGGATCAAAAACCAACATTCTCCCCCTTTTCTCCTCATGTGGAAGATACAGTCTGCAGATCTGATATGTGCTGAAGTGGCCAAGCTCCCCCTGAGTCCATGCTGAATCTCCAAACATATTTGTCAATGAAGTACATGACTCTATGAACTTCCTATCACCAAAGACTCATACTTACATCAAATATCCAACCAAGTGGATTTACATATGAGACTCAAGTACCCAATCAAGTGGGTTTACACATTTGACTCAGCTACCCAACCAAGTGGGTTTACAAATTTGACAAGTCCTTACATGACTGAATATTACAAATTTACATCATGGGTCTTTAACAAGACCTTGTCATCAAATTACAAATATGACTTTAAGACCAACACCAGAAAGAACTCAAGAGAGATTATAAATTAGAAACACCATAATGCCAACAATGCATTATACTCAGCAAAGCTAAAGCTCCCCCTGAATCTGTGCAACCAAGCAATCTTTCCAAATGACTAAGGCTCCCCCTTAGTTTGTGCATCCTGAAAGCTTCCACCAACAAATCATCAAGGCATCTTCATCAAAACATTAGAAACAGAATTATGAGAACTGGAACACCACCAGAGATACCAAACAGCACTGCAGCTGTGCTGAAGAGAGCTGAACCAACCAAGAATTGTCAGCAACCAACCATACGCGGTTCTATGTGCAGGAACTCGCGTACATACGCGACTGTGTTTCAGGAAACCCGCGTATCCTAAGACACCTTCTAAATTTCAACCAGATCTGATTCTTTGTAAGGCAAAGATAGTTTTCAGCTTCTTTCTGAGATATTTGACTGCTTCCCTGGACTACAGATATAACAGAATAGTGTAGTTGTGTCTTCAAGCGTCATCCAATGGTTGTAGCATAAACCCATTAGTAACCAAGCCTTCAGATCCTTTGCAGCATCAATACATTCTTTCCAAAAGAGATTATCATACCAGAACAACATCTTCAGATATGTGTCAAGCAATCATCCATGTGGTCCAAAATCACCATGATCTTCAAGATGTAACATGAAGTAACATATGTAGGAAAAAGATCTCAACCATAGCAACCAAACTCTATATGATCTAAAACAAATGATATCCAACTCATCCACACAAAGATACTTATCAGCAACTAGGGCTCAAAATCTTATCATAATAATCCATGTACCAAATCATCATCATTTGAGCATGAGTATCACCAAGACCGAAGAATAAGCAGTCATATTTCCAACAATGCAACCATTAGAATTCAACCTGCTACTCCCCCTAAACCAGTGCTTCTTCCTTAACTTCTGCAATCTGAGATACCTTCAACACCAAGTCATCAATAACAATCTCTGCATGATCTGTCCTCATCTCTGAACTATAAGACTTTCATCTCAACAATGAATGCTCTTCATCATAAAGCAACCAGGCTTCATCCATAATATTCAACACAAGAACCCATGCATCATTTCATTATCATGAGTATAACTAGAATGATGCTAACGGTGCAATCATCAGCAGTCAGACTGATGCTCCCCCTGGACCTCTGCTTCAGATCTTCAGCTATCAGATAAATTTTCTTATCATCAATGCATACGCGACTGCGTCTTCTGGAACTTGCGTGTATACGCGACTTTAGTTAATGGAACCTGCGTATGAAAAGTGAAGCATAGAAAATTTCCATCTTCCTTCATTTCTTCCAGAGCTTGTACCTCCTGTACCTGTCCTTTCCACATCAGATGCGCTGTCAGAAGTAAACATAACCAGTATAATCAAATCAACCATGAGAGTCATCATGCATTTCTCCTCTTGTGACGATACATTACTAGATCTCATAATGTATCTCACATCATTCCTGCAGTCAACAAGAAAAGTCAGCTTCAGAAGCGGATGACTGCAGTAGGGTCATAATTCCCTACGTTTCTGATTGGTCCTTCATCTTGAATTGAGTGTTTTCTTCAAGAAAATCATTGTCTTCTAGAGCATCCACAAAACATCCTTTTCTTCTCTAGATTGTTTCTTATTCCATCCCTCCATCTTCTTCCAGATTTGTTTTCTATTTGTGTGCTGAAATTTCTCATATCTGTTCGACCTGCATTCCTTTCTTATATGTCCATACTTGTTACAAGAATAACATCTCATGTGTCCGGAAAAATAAGCATAAGAATCATAATGAGTATTTCTATTCTTCCTCCTTTTACAATCAGCTGCTTTGTGTCCATACTTGTTACATGAAAAACAATATCCCTTGAAGAAACCAGAGTACCTTTCTGTGTAGGAACTGTTTGTTTGAGGATGAAATGATCTGCTCCTGCAATTTGCTGCAACATGTCCATAATTATGACATTTAAAACATTCAACATTCTTGAATGAATTCCTTTGAGAATTCATGATTGTTGGTTGAGCTTTTGTCTCTTTCAACACTTCAGGTTTTGCATTGACATCCTCTGAATTTTTGGCACTTCCTTGTGAGCTAGATTCTCCTTTAACAGTTTCATGGAAACCAAGACCATGTTTGATAGGAGACCTTTGATTACTCAGAATATTGTCCAAAATGTTAGTACTATCATGAAACCTCAAAAGTTTAACCTTTTCTTCTAATTTACCTTTGAGAATATTTACCTCAACCTCCAAGGCTTGACATTGCTTTGTCATGCTTTCTTCTTTTCTTCTTCCATCTTCAACTTGATTCTTCAGGTTTAGAATCTCTTCTTTCAACCAATCTTCATTTCCTTCACAAGTTTGTTGCAGCTCTTCATTCTTCTTGTTTGATTTTTCCAGATCTTCTTTGAGAGAGATAATTTCTGCTTCAAGGCCTTCCTTTTCAAAGGATTGTAGAGGTTCATTATTCTCCTTACTTGATGCTTCTAGCTCTGCTTGCAGAAAGATGATAGCAGCTTCAAGTCCTTCATTCTTCTTGCTTGATTTTTCCAGATCTGCTTCTAGATCTTTAATTCGATTGGATGCATAAGTATGAAACCTTTGATACTTGTCCACATGTTCATTTAGCATTTCTATTTGATCTTTCATTTGTGAGATCATCTCTTTATAGATAGTTTCTTGCTTATTGTATGAACTTTGTAGTTCTTCTTCTTTAATCTTGAGAGCTTCTTCTAGATCCACAACTTTACTTTCACTATCTTTACTATTGTTTGCACAAAGAAAAGTATTACAAGTGGCCTTCTCCTTTTTCTTCTTTGCCATGAGTGCTTGTAGATCTTCGTCAGAATCTGTTTCATCTTCTTCAATTTTTGCTATACATGATTTATGAGATATCTCCTTTCCTCGAGTAACCTTCTTCTTTTGCTTCTTAGCCATGAGCACTTTTAGATCTTGGTCAGAATCTTCTTCATCTTCACTGGACACTTCATCATCATCTTCTTTTGCATAATAACTCTTTCTTTTTTCAAATTGTTTCCCCTTACCATGCTTTTCTTTATAAGGACATTTAGCAGCATAATGACCAACTTTTCCACACTCAAAACATTTGAAGGGAAGCTTACCTTTGAATCTTCCAGTACCTAGTTGGAGCTTTCTCACGAAATTTGCTTCTTCTTCATCGGATATATAGCTGGATTCTTTGACAACTTCCTTTTCCTTTCCTTTTGCAGATGCCTTAAAAGCAGCTTCTCTTATTTGAGAAGGACCTCCTTGTCTCATTTCAAAAGCAGTCAGAGTACCATGTAATTGAACAATAGTAAGCGATTGCAGATCTTGCCTTTCTTCAATAGTTGAAACTTTAGAGTCAAATTTTGAAGTCAAAGATCTTAAGACCTTTTCTACCAGAGTAGTATCAGCCATGGTTTCACCCAAATTTCTCATCCGATTTACAATATCATCTAGACGAAGAAAGAAACTGGCAACACATTCATCACTATGCATCTTCAAATTTTCATATTCAATTCTAAGAGTTTGGAGTTTTGCACTTTTTACCTTTGTGTCTCCTTCATAGCTTAGAATGATTTTGTCCCATATGTCTTTTGTTGAATGTAGTTGCATCACTTTAGCAAATTCTGATTCAGACATGCTTCCCAATAAGACGTTCACTGCTTTGGCATTGATTTCATACTTCTTTCTTTCAGCTGCATCAATAGGAATACTTGTCGGGTATTGATAACCTTCTTCCACGATTGCCCATACATCTGCACCAAGACTTTGCAGATATGCTTTTGTACGTACCTTCCAGAATATCAGATTACTTCCATTGAATAGAGGTGGCTTTATAGACATTACTCCTTCTTGACTTCCCATTGCGACGGATCTCCTTTAAGCGATCAAGCTTCTGCACAAGGACCAGCTCTGATACCAATTGTTGGGAAAAATACTGAGAGGGGGGGGTGAATCAGTATTTTCTGCATATTCAAACTTTTTACTTTTTCATTCCTTAAAACCCATACGCTACTTTACTACAGTAAACCAGCGTATATACGCGGATCCCATTTATGAAACTAGCGTATACACAGAGATTTAGATATGTCATTAAATCTTCACTTAAACCATTCCATCATTTATTCATCAGATATTCAATAAGCAGTAAACAGGTGCAGTAAGAACAGAATAAACCATCACACAAGCATCACACATGAACACCAGGATTTTTAGGTGGAAACCCAAATCGGGAGAAAACCACCGCTGCAGTTGCTCAGCCTTCAATATTTTATTATAGAGAAAACATCTTACAACATATGTGCTGGCGCAGACTTGACCAGCACGCAGGCACCCACCTGCGCTCGTTTACCAGCCTCTCCTGGAAGGGAGCTCCAACCCCCTGACTCGTTTACCAGCCTCTCCTGGAAGGGAGCTACGACCCCCTGATCTCGTTTACCAGCCTCACCTGGAAGGGAGCTACAACCCCCTGACTGAAGGCTACAACCCTCATCACCACCTTGGACCACGTTTCATCAATTTTCACACTGGATCCAACAACTTCAATAGAACACCACTTGCAGGCCACATTTCATCATATTTTCATACTGGACCCTTTCCATACTTTTAAGCACAACCATACATCATCAACAGATACATATCAACACAGCATAAACACAGCAGAACAGCTCAGATATTTCATACCCCTTGCTTCAGCAAACCCTAGTTTGCATACGCTCTTTTACTTCACTGATTTCGCGTATATACGCGCTTCCGTCCACACAAACCGGCGTATACCTCAGTGTATATTTTATTGCGCATACGCGCTTTCTCTTCGCTGAAGCTGCGTATATACGCGCTTCCTCTGCGTCAAAGTAGCGTATATATCTTCAATTATTCCGGAGCAGCATACTTCTTCAGATCAGATATTCAGTTCAGATTTACCCTTTCACTTCAGACAGATGTTCGCCTAGATGTTCGCCTCATCACAGATCTAGGCCTTCCATAAGCAGATCTAGTAAATACAAGTGCATTTCAGATCTAGATCCCCTTGTTCATCATTGGTGCATCATACACTCATATTTATCTTCAAGTGTAACCCTTTCCAATCAGATCTACTTCAGAGAGAAGTATTCATTCAAGCTCAGACATCTTGCACCCACACTCATGTTGTGCACAATGAATTTCTTCTCCTTTTATATGATTATCCTTTTTCAATACCATGAGCCCCTTTTTCAATACCATGGACCAAAACAATGCCATAAGCCCAAAACTACCTGGACGGGGTCAATTAGGCGGATCATTACCCAATACTATGGGTCAATACCATGGTGGTTACCCTTGGATTTGCACTTTTTGAGCGCTTTAGCCCATACGCGACTTATAACGTTCCTTTCCGCGTGCATACGCGACTTCCCCTAGGCCAATCCGCGTATACCAAGAGACATGCTCTTTTTCATCATTCTCTGAATACATTCTGAAATCCTTTCTTCATTGCCTTCTGTAAATACTGTAGATACATCAGATTTCCTTCATCAAGGACATATTCTATCAAACACAACTTCATCAAGTAAGTTGTCATCATCTTCATCAAGTGGGTTTCCTTTCAAGTACAACACTCAACATCATATCATCAACAATCATCATATCACTTCAGATTTACATCACTTAACAAGTCCATCAAGTCAAGCATAACTTCATCAGGTGGAGTGCCATCAAGGACAATACATGTCAACAGTCGCACGTCTTCATCTTTATTCAGTGGGTTGCCATCAAGGACAACACTCTGCATCATATTTCCAACAGGCAGCAATAAATGTGATGACTCTTGACACAATGAAAACACTCCAATTGAGAAACTTGCAATACACACCAATTTTTCTAGAACTAGCTGATAGGTCTAAAGTGATTCCTAAAGGGATTTTGGAGGACATAATTGTTTCACTGGACTCTTGGGAGTATCCAGTGGACTTTTTAGTTCTTCAACCAAAATATAATTTAGGAGGTCACCCAATCATCCTTGGTAGACCATGGTTAGCAACTGCTGATGCATTCATAGGGTGTCGATCAGGTAATATGATCATTTCACGAGGAACTGAAAGGAAACAACTCACTCTTTACCCATCAGCACAAACACCAGCAGTAGCAAACAACTTATGGCTTGATGATAAATACAATGATAAGGAAGAAGTTCAATATGTTTTCAGCATCAATCAGATCTATGATTTTCATGAAGATAATAATGATGATTTGATAGAATTGTTCCTTTCTGAACCTGAAATGTCTGAAGAAATAAGAAATGAACAATACCATACTGCAGATGAATTTTTAGCACAAAATTTTCAAGAAATATGTACACTCCATTCTTTGAAAACATCATTTGAAAACATTTTTCCCATTCAATCTATCACAAACACTTAGAGTAAGATTATAGAGATTAGTCCAGGAAAAACATTGAATATTAGCACTCACCTAGACTTATCTCAGGAAGAAAAATTGATTCAATTATTGAGAAAGTATCAGAAAGCATTTGCTTGGGACTACACCGATATGCACGGAATCCACCCTGAAACATGCACTCACCATATTTACATAGATAATAACATAAAACTAGTGAGACAACCACAGAGAAGAATGAATCCCATTCTTCAGGATATTGTTAGAGAGGAATTACAAAAACTATTGAAAGTTAATTTTATTTATCCTATCTCTGACAGTCAGTGGGTATCCCCATTGGTAGTAGTGCCCAAGAAAAATGGCAAGTGGAGGATTTTTTTTTATTATAGACAATTGAACAAAGCAACCCTCAAAGATTATTTTCCACTACCATTCATTGACCAAGTGTTAGACACATTAGCTGGGAAATCATCATTCTCTTTTCTTGATGGTTTCAGTGGCTATAACCAGATCAGGATAGCCTTAGAGGACCAGGATAAAACTACTTTCACTTGTCCCTGGGGCACTTATGCCTATAATGTTTTACTATTTGGACTTTGTAACGCTCCAGCTACATTTCAGAGAGCTGCTTTAGCTATTTTTGCTGATTTAGTTCATGAGTGTGTTGAAGTTTATATGGATGATTTTTCAGTTTATGTTAATTCATTTGAGCATTCATTAGAAAATCTTGAGAAAGTTTTGAAGAGATGTATTGAAGCTAATCTGTCCTTGAGCAATGAAAAGTGTTTTATGATGCTAAATGAAGGGATAGTATTGGGTCACTATATTTCTTCTTAAGGCATTAAAGTTGATCCAGCAAAAATTCAGATCATTGTCAATTTGCCAATTCCGAAGACTCAAAAAGAGGTAAGAAGTTTTCTTGGGTATGCAAGCTATTATAGAAGATTTATTGAACATTTTAGCAAAATAGCTCTACCTCTGTTTAAACTTTTAGCAAAAGATACACCTTTCAACTGGAATGAAGATTGTCAGAAAGCTTTTGAAACACTCAAAGAAAAACTATCAACCACACCAGTCTTAAGAGGACCTAATTGGACCCTACCATTTCACATCTTTTCAGATGCATCTGATACTGCAGTAGGAGCTTCATTAGGCCAAAAGGAAGAGTCTTTCAATTATGCTATCTATTTTATCAGCAAAAATCTAACACTTGCAGAATTAAACTATACAGTCACTGAAAAAGAAATCCTTGCAATCATACATGCTGTAAATAAATTCCGACACTATATAACTGGTTATGAGGTTTTTGTACATACTGACCACTCAGCCATTAAATATTTAATGAATAAACCAATCACTAATGGCAGAGTTACCAGATGGCTGTTATTACTACAGGAATTTAATATTACAGTGTTAGATAGACCAGGTAAGGAGAATTCGGTGGCAGATTTTCTTTCTAGACTGCAGAACTCAGGTGAGATTGTTCCGGTTGAAGATTCTTTTCCAGATGAAAATCTATTTGAAATTTCAATAGTAGATCCATGGTATGCTGACTTAGCCAATTATTTGTCCATAAGAAAGACACCTCCACATTTTACTACAAAGGAGAAGAAGAGGCTCATGAAACAAAGTGCTAGATATTCATGGATCAATCGAGATTTATTTTACACCAGTTATGATATGATTATTAGAAGATGTGTAAGAAATGATGAAATAATTGATATTTTAAAATCTTGTCATGACGAACCATGTGGTGGGCATTTTGCAGCAAAAAGGACAGCATTCAAGATTCTCAACCTTGGCTACTATTGGCCATCTATTTTTAAGGATTCCAAGAAGTATGTGAAGAGTTGTGACAGTTGTCAAAGAATGGGTAGACCCACAGCTTCAGATGAAATGCCACTTCAGCCCCAAGTACATTTAGAGCCATTTGAAAAATAGGCTCTAGATTTTGTAGGTCCCATTAATCCACCATCAAAGAGAAAAAAGTACATCCTAGTATGTAAAAAGTACTTCCTAGTATGTACTGATTATGTGACAAAATGGGCTGAAGCAAAAGCATTAGTCCGAGCAACAGAGCAAACAGTGGTAAACTTCCTCTTTGAAGAAATTTTTGTAAGGTATGGAGTACCTAGGGAGATAGTCACAGATCAGGGTACTCAATTCACTTCAAAGTTAGTCCAAGATATCACAGAAAAATATAAGATCAAGCAGAGAAAAAGCACACCTTACCATCCACACGCCAATGGCCAAGTGGAATCAACAAATAAAACTTTGGAGGGAATTATCACTAAAACAGTAGCAATGAACAGAAAGAATTGGGAGGAAAAGCTCAAAGATGCACTATGGGCTTACAGAATTACGTGGAAAGACACTACTGGATTTACACCATATCAGCTGGTGTATGGAAAAGAGGTACTGCTTCCTATCGAATTTCAAATACATACTTATAAAATGGCTGCAGATTTAGGAATTGATCTTAATGAAGCACAAAAGGAGAGAATTATGCAATTGAACTAGTTAGATGAGATGAGACAACAAGCAGAAGAGAGAACAATCCTAATGCAGAGACAAAGGAAGCAGTGGCATGATGCACACATTAAGAAGAAGCAGTTTAAAGAAGGGGACTGGGCTTTACTCTTTGACTCTAAATTCAGAGATCATAAAGCCAAATTTACAACACATTGGATGGGCCCATATGAAATAGTTGAAGCATATGACAATGGATCGGTCAAACTTACTACAATTGATGGAGAAGGCAACACCTTTACTGTCAATGGACACAGGCTGAAACTCTATCATAAGCCCATCAGCAAGGAAGATTTTATTGAAACAGTATCTCAGCAAAAGGAGGTTGAGATATCACAGCCTTCAGCTGTGATATCTCTACCTTAGTCATTTCAATTTCTTTTTAAAAAAATAAAAAATATATAAAAATAAAAACATAAAAATAAAAAATAAAAAAATAAATAATGGTTTAGATGTGAAAACCAGACTCTGGCACACTCTAAACCCGAATTCTTACTGGAAAACCAATCATTTGGCTGGTAAGAATTCTTTGTTCTACTTGTTTATTGTTTTTCATCAATTCAATAATGACTTGAGGACAAGTCAAACACTTAGTGGGGGAGAAGAATCAGTGGTTTTTCTCTTTGGTAGAAGAATCAGTGGTTTTTGATCTCCTCATTTTTAAATCTTCAAGGAATTTGTTTCAGTTATTCAGTATTTCAATTCAGTTGTTCAGTATTTCAAAAAAGTGCTACTTTTTTTCTAATAAGAGGGACCTGTTTAAGCAATAAGATATGCAGTGGGACCTGTTCAGAAGACTATGTCAACATTACCAATATCATAGGGACCTGTTAAGGACTGCATTAAAGATACATCAACAAAGGCTACTTCAGAGGGACCTGTTATAGGCTACTTCAACAAAATTTTCAAAGGCTGCTTATTATCAGAATTCGAAGGCTACATCAACACCAAGGATAAAAGAGGCCTCACAAACATGGTTCTTCAGATTTTAAAGGGGCCTGTTATATTCATTTCAAAGGGACCTGTTTTGAAAAATAAAGATCAGTGATACTTGTACAAACAGATCAGTCACACCTGTGCAAGCCAAATCAGCATTCTGTCAGGCAACAAGTGTAAAGTATTGTTGAAATTTTCATTTTTAACATTTAAAATTCTTAAATTATTTTAGTGTTCAAAAATGATAATTATTATTGGTTGATTATCAATTTCAAAAATCCTTATATCCATAACCTTTGTTTCCTATTCCTTATGCCTATTTCTAAATGATCATTTCCATTCATACCTTAGCCTATTATTCTATTTCCTATCCCCATTCATACTTTAGCCTATTATTCTATTTCCTATCCCTATTACGCTCTTCAAACCTTTTCATAAACCGCTTTTCAAAAACTCATCATTTTTAAATCCGACCTCTGTCAATAAAGGTACCAACAAAGAAGTGGTCTGAATAGACACTCAATGAAGAGTCCGCTCAATAGAAAGACATTTGTAAAACGCATGATTACATTTCATTTCAATTGATGGAGTTATAAAAACGATGCTCTGACCCAAATTTGCTTATGGAATGGAATGTATCCGTTATCATCACACGATTTGTATCATGATTATGCTCTTATGAATTAGTACTGCTCCTTTGTATTCATAATTTGAATGTGCTGTCCGACTCTGCAAACAAACTCATGACCTTAAGACTCTGTTTTCTGCGACATCAAGCAAGATGAAGGTCGGTTGTTGAATTTTTAATTTCTCTGAGTTCATAGAGTTGGTTAAAGATTTAATTTTTAGACTTTGAGTTTCTTAAGGAGGGCCGAGATAGCAGGTGTGGTTCCATTGAAGAAAATATAGCAGACAAGTTTATCCAGGGTTTTTTTTTCTTTACTTCCACCCAGAATTTCAGGAACAGCTCAGGTAATTGAAGAAGGCAGCCCAGAGAATTGAGGAGAATTTGAGGAACAACTCAGGTAATTGAAGAAGGCAGCTCAGAGAATTGAGGACGTTAACCAGGTCAGTGGAACGCAGGAGAAGAGGTAACAACTTGAAAACCTTGATAGAATTTTTTTGAGCATAAAAAAAAAGGGGTTAGAACAGAGAATTTTTTTTTATAAAAATGACCAATAGAGCGGAGCCCGAAAAATTTGATAGACTAAAGTATCATGAAGACTGTGTCAAGATTTTAGAGGAAAAACATTGGTTGCCTTTCCTACAGAAATTTAATGGAAATAATGAAGAGGTTACGAAGCAATTTGCATTTTCCTTCAATGGAGAGAAAGCTTTAGTAGGAAATGTCTCTTTTAGAATTTCAGAAGATATAATAGCACAAACATTGGAAATCAGTCCTGAAGGAGAGAAGTATTTCAAAACCAAGCAATTCAAGGAAAAATCATGGACTCAGTTTATGTCCAGGTCAAGGGTTTCTTCAGTTAACTGGAAGAAGGGTGTCCCAAGAAGCTGGTTAGTTCACCCATGGGATGAGATGGTGTACATCATTCAAAAATTTGTTACATGTGAAGGACATTATAGTATAGTATACCTATATCATATAAAACTTCTGTTGCACTTGAAAGGCCAATGCACTATCAGTCTGCTCTATTTTCTCTTACAAAGTCTGACTAAAATGTCAAAGACTATTCAAAAACACAAAGGTAATGAAGATAGGAGTTTATATCATTTTGGATTGATCAAAATACTAATTGAATCTGAGTTGCAGAGGAGAGGAAAAACATGGAAATAATTCTTAATTGATAATCAAATCAAAGATAGAGAAGAAGAACAGGAGAAGCAAGGAAGCACAGAATTGATGAAGAAACCCCTGAGCTTAAATCAAGCAATGTTCCTCAACCGAGCAGTAGTGTAAGGACAAGAAGGCAGAGGCAAGAAGCTGCCAAGAGAATTGAAAAAGATAAAATCTTCACTACTTATAAGAGAAGATCAAGGAGAATGAAAAGGAGTCAAACACAAGATGATCCACCAGAGCATAATGCAAGTACACCAATGGAAATTGCCAGCAGTGAGTCAGAACAAGAAGCAGAGATGGAAACTGGAAGAAATGAGAATGAAAAGGAAGAACCAGTACCTACAAATAAGAAGCAGAAAAGGTTAGAGAAACAGATTGAAACGTTGAAAGAGGAATTGATGGAAGAAAACATGTTAGAGAAGGTTATAAAGAAGGAAAATGAAATGTTGAGAGCTCAAAGCAAGAAGATACAGCAGAAAAAATGAGAAACTGAAGAAGAAATTCAAAGAACTTAAGATTGATCAAACTGAAATATGCAATTGGGCAACAAAATGGTATACTCAGAAAAAAATTCTCAAGGAAAAATATAAGAATATGAAACATCAGTCCCAAGTTCAGAAGAATGCTCGAGTTCAGAAGAATGTGGATATATTGTTACAGGCAGCAGAGGCACAAGCAGAAACAGAATTTAAAGGGAGCACATCAGGATTAGCATGAGGACATGCTAAATCATTGAGTTTGGGGGAGATGTTGGTACTATTTTATTGCTATCCTTTTCTTCTAAAAATCCATCATTTATCTATCATTTTTCTCCATAAACTTCCCATAAGTCCATTGAAATTGATTAATGAAGCATTATAATTGTTATTTTACATTAAATTTAATTTATGAGTTTTTATGTTAAAATTTGGAATTTTTCAACAAAATTACGGGATGTAATGACTTCCTGTAATCAGTTTATGTTGTGACATGTGGCATGGCAGGAAAATCAAAACAGAAGGCATGGACATGATCTAGGATGTACATACATGGTGGAAAATCTATTTAGCATCGAATTTGGAGTTCCTGAATATATGGTCAATGACGGTCAAACTCAGCCTCTTCAACAGAAAAATCAGAAGCCATAATGATGTACTTGATCTTTTGCTTAAAATTAGGAACTCTAAACTGATTCGAACTATGTTGGAATCAGTTAGGATGAAGGAGGAACGAATATAGCCTTCTAGTTGTAAATTTTAATAAATAGGAGGATTTTGATTAGAGATAGGATGCTAGTGAAAACATTGAAGAAAGTAGACTTAAGACTGTAAAGCGTATTCCAGATCTCTGTTTTGAATGTAATCCATTTCTAGAATTTAATGAAAGGCAGAATTTCGTAAATTACAGTGTTTACGAGTTAAAGGCTTATCATTTGAAGTTATCAAAGTGTGCCATCAGAGCGTGGAAGGGCCCTACGTAAAGATTGGTACACTTTCTTTTACGTTTTATGTTTCATAGAGTTTAGTCTTCAGATCTGAACAACGTTTTATTTCATTTCATTGTTTGTGAGTTCGTTAATTTAATTAGAAGCTCTTGTGATTATTATTTTATGATTCATAGTAGTAGCTTGAAGATTCGATTGCAAAATTATTGAACGAGTCCTTGTAAGAGGTTTAATCGAGCATTGGATTTCAAAACATCTCTATGAACTCTGTTTTTTTTATGAATTTGATTTCTAGAATGTTTAGTGTGTTATCTTGAAGGAGTTTTTGTGAAACATATCCTCGTAAGAGGATTGAAAAGCTCAGATTAGTAACACTCTGTTTTTTTTAGATCAATAGATTAAATTTGATAATATAAGTGTTTAAATTGTGAAAAGGAAACATATTTTAATCTCTTGTAAAGGAGTACTGGAGCCTGTCACAATTAGACATTTATTTAGACATATAGAACAGATCCTTTTAGGTCTATAAATATTAGATGTGCCTCTAAGACTACCTACCTTGGTCGACATTAAATTGAGTCTAATCTAGAATCCTAGATTGGTCTTTACAGAAGATCTGTAGAAATATTCAGGATTACTGAAGCATTCAGATTATGCAGATCAGATCTGAAAAGTACAAGTATAGATCTCCTCCACAAGATCTAAAAATGAAGAGTGGATCCTCAACACTCCAAAGCCATCTCTCCAATTGATGCACCCAAACCCCCTGCAACACCTCCTACAAGAATAACCCAGATCTAGAGTAGAAACTACGTTTTAGGGGTTAGAAAGATGATGACCCCCATGCCAAGATCAGAAATTAAGGCTCATGCACTCCAATACACTTCCTCCAATAGAGTAGAGGCCTCCTCCACTAACAAAGAGCACTGAAATGACTTAGATATGAAGAGATCTGATCTCCACGAAAATAACGTAGTCTCTCAAGGGACACTGTGTTGAAGCTTGATTAACTATGTTGGCCTGATGCCAAGATGCAAAACTGAAGCTCAACAATGGATACACTCTTCCAGGAGGTTAAAAGACACACTCATTGAGAAGAGGTTCATATACAAGCTAGATCTAGAGAGATCTAGTTCTCCACTTGCTGCAACTTACAAAAGCAAGCAAACCCTCACTGGATCTACGTTGCAGTTGGAAGTAGAAGCTTGGTCTTCAACTTGATAGTGGACAATAAAAACAAGGCTCCCCCAAGAGCTGCTCAAGGAAGGAGGTGGGAGTTCCTAAACAGGAAATCCCAACAAAGGATGTCTAAGAAGACAATGCCTCCAGAAAATAATAACATCAACAACCCCTCTCTTGTTGACCTCCTCCTTCTTTTATAGGATGAAAGCCTTGTCAAACCCTAAACCACCTCAATGAGTTAACCCCTTTCACATGTGGAGCCTTCATCTAGAACTGCGTTGTGTATCCATGAGGTTCATTGCACCTATACTGCGTTGTTGATTTGGTCAAGGTTGACCCAGTCTTGTGATTTAAGCCCATTCATACCTACAAGAGATTATTTACATGGCCCAGATATGTTTCTGTTTACATAGGAATTGATTTATTCATGGTTTTTAGGATTTTTACATGTCCTCCTTCATATTTTATTCATAAACATGAAATGCAAGATAAAATAAGGCAAAATAAGATATTCCCATTAGCTTGGGATAAATGGGAATATTGCATTTCCAGCCTGAAATAAGTGAAAAACAACACTTTCAAGGTGCAAATGTGCAGCATTCAGAAGGAGGATAGATCTGTAAATTGTACTTTGATGGAGCCTCATCAAGAGATGGATTGAGAACCGGTGTAGTCCTCATTTCTCCTACTCAACAGAAGGTGATCACATCATACAAACTAGAATTTGCTACCACTAACAATACTGCTAAGTATGAAGCACTTGTGCTGGGTATGAAGGCAACGAAAGATTTGAGAGCAGAATAGCTAATTACCTTTGGTGATTCAGAGTTGGTAATTAAGTAGGAGAGAAACAATTACCAAGTGAAAAATTCCAAATTGAATAATTATAGGAATGACGTATGGGATTTGATTGAGCATTACTTTTCAGCATTTAATATAAATTTTTTCACTAGAGAAGAAAATCAAATTGTTGATTCACTAGCTATTGCTGCTAGTAATTTCAAAGTTCCTCTAGATGTTAAGACAACCTATGATGTTCAAATAAAAAACAGACCTTCAATTCCTGATAACATCAAGCACTGGAAAGTATTTGAGGATGACAAGGAGATTCAAAAAATTTTAGAGTGTGTAGAAGAGTTTGCAGACATACAAATTGATGATGAGTAGGAGATTGTTGAAAACCAAAATAGCAGCCCTTTTAAGAAAACTATGGCTAGGAAAAACATTATATATCTGAAAACTAACTTTATTCCTAAGGATTTAGTTCCTTTAGAAAGGTTGTTTGATAATAATGATGTTTTTCTCAAGCCTGAAAGAAAATTTGATGGATATAATACAATAGAATGTAACATTAGTATAAAATATCAGCCAAGATTAGTCAAGGTGTCCAAATTCCTTTCTCTTGAAACCAGAACTAAATATATCAAACTGCTAAAATAATTTGCTAATATTTTTGCATGGTCTTATAGTGAGTTGAAAACTTATGATAGGAGCATGATGGAGCACAAAATTCCTTTGAAAATAGATGCAAAGCCTATAGCACAAAAACCAGACACATCAATCCCATGTTGCTCCAAATCATTGAGAAAGAAATCAAAAAATTATGGGAAGCAAAGATAATTTTGCCTTTGAGATTTCCTACCTGGGTAGCTAATATAGTCCCGACCCGGAAAAAGAATGGAGAGATAAGGATTTGTGTCGATTTTTGCAACCTAAAACGGTGTTCATTGAAAGATAAATATCCACTACCCAAGATGGATTATATCTTGCAGAAGGTTGTAGGATCCAAAAGACTGTCAATGATTGATGGCTTTTCAGGCTATAATCAGATTTTAGTTGACAGGCAAGACAGAGAAAATACAACATTTACCACACCCTGGGGCACATTCATATACAACAATATGCCATTTTTTTTTATGAATGCAGGCACCACCTTTTAGTGGGCAATGTATATTGCCTTTGCAAGAGAAAATGATAGATTTGTGGTTATCTATTTGGATGACATCAAAATCTATTCAAAATCTGATGAAGACCACTTGAAACATTTGAAACAAGTTTTTGACAAATGCAGAAAGTTTGGTTTGTCCTTAAACCAAAAAAAATCATCTTTGGTTGTCCAAGAAGGTAAGTTATTGGGACATATTGTAATAGAAAGTGGCATCTGTATTGATCCCGGAAGAGTAGAAGTTATTCAGAAGATTGGTTTGCCAAGAAATAAAAAGGAATTGCAATCATTTTTAGGGAAAATCAATTTTCTGAGGCATTTTGTTCCTAACTTTGCAGAGCTGATCAAACATATAATTGTCTTGCTGAAAAAAGATGAAGAATTTAAAGGGCGAGATGAAGCAAAGAACTATTTTTCAGCAATAAAGTCCTCCTTGACTGAAGCTCCAGTTTTGATTAGTCTTGATTTTGAAAAGGATTTTCTGATTTTTTCATATGCTTCAGAAGAAACAATTGCAGATGTCTTACTACAGAAGAACAAGGAGGGTTTGGAGCAGCCAATTTCAATTTTCATTCGTGCTTTAAGGGATGTTGAATTAAAGTACAGTTGGACTGAAAAACAGGCATATGCACTAGTTAAGGCTTTGAAGTCTTTTCGAGTTTATGTGTTGCATTAAAAAATAATTGCTTTTGTACCTGATATCATTGTTAAAGATGTGTTGCTGCAGCTAGATACAGATGGAAGGAGGGGACGATGGCTAACCAAAATTCCAGAATTACTTTTTGTTAAATTTCAACTGTCCACCTGAAATGGAGAAGTCTAAAATGAGAGCTTTTAAATTAAGAGCTTTGAAGTATTGCATTTTGGAAGACCATATTTACTGGAAAGATCTCGTTGGAGTGTTGTTAAGGTGTGTAGATGAAGTAGAATCCCAGGAGATTATGACAAAGATACATGGAGGGCATTTGTATTGGAGAGCCACTGCAAACAAAATCTTAAGAGCTGGCTATTATTGGCCAACTCTTTTCTCTGATGTATTTGCCAAAGTTAGGAGTTGTGTCGAATGTAAAAAATTTGTTGGTAAACAGAAATTGCTACCATTACCTCTCATTCCTATTTCAGCAGATTTTCCTTTCCAGCAGTAGGGGCTAGACTTCATCGGTGAAATTCATCCACCTTCATCAGAACAACATAGATGGATTTTCACAGCTATAGACTATTTCACTAAATGGATTGAAGCTTTACCAACCAGAAATTCTACTGATACGGTAATTATTAAGTTTTTGTTGGAAAACATTATGTCAGGATTTGGTTGTCCACATAAATTAGTAACTGATAATGCAATGGCCTTTAATTCCACCAATATATACAACTTTTGTCACCAATATGGGATTGAATTGACTCATTCCACGCCTTATTACCCTCAAGGTAATGGATTGGCTGAGTCATCCAATAAAATTTTGGTGAGGATCATTAAGAAAATGCTACCTGAAAATAAGAGGAATTAGGACACTCAGGTGATACATGCTCTGTGGGCAGATAGAGTAAGTGGTAAAAAATCAATTGGAATGTCTTCATTCAGCTTGTATATGGTAATGATGCCGCAATGCCTTTGCAATTAGCTCTTCCTGTGATGAAGTTTCTACAAGATGAGGTTGATAATGAAAATCCAGTCCAAAGGAGAATGCTACAGTTGATAGAGGCACACCAAATTAGAGAATCATAGCTGGAAAATTTTTAGAAGTATCAGGCTAAAGTCAAATCTGTTTTTGATAAAAGAGCAAATCAGCAATTGTTTCAGGAGAATGATTTGGTGATGCGTTGGGATGCTAGGAGAGAAGACCATGGAAAGCATGGTAATTTCAACAATCTGTGGTTTGGGCCATTTAGAATTGCTGAAGTTTTTGAGAATAATACTTTTCAGCTCAAACATCTGGATGATGATCAGCTGACTGGAGGCCCAGACAATGGTCATTTTCTTAAAAAATTATTTATTTAGTAAGTCAGTAGAGTCACTCCATTGTAAATATCCGGTGTGATGTGTCAATAAAATCCATGCCCAATGGTTCATATTTCTGTATATATGGTCAGTCTTGAGTCCATTTTGTCAATGGTCAATCCTAATCTTTATTTTCAAGAAGTCTCCTGAATTTCAAGAGTTTTTAAGGGACTGAGTCTACAATCCTTGAAGCCTCACGGGGAGGACTTCATTCCCAATAGGAGCCATTGTTAGCACTAAAAATGTTAATGGTGTAATATCCATTGTGTCACTGTTTTAAATTTTTTTATTATGTCCTAGTCCATGTCCAAAGTTTAAGTCATTTCAAATAAAGGTTAAAAAGAGTCCCAACATCAAGGTATTTCTAAGTGAATAGGTGTCACAGTGTTTTAGTGTCTTAAAATAGGTTAAAATGTCTATTTTGACTTATGTTAGTGTTGAAGGTTAGTCATTTTTTGGGTAATAGATTTGCAGTCATCTGGTCTAGAATAATAGCTACCTTTGCTGCAATTTCATTGTCAAAACATTAATGCAGTAAAGGGTAACTATTTCTCAGAAAAGAAATTCATATATTTCACACAGTGAAAGCGTAGCTATTTCACTGAGATTTTGGTTTTCTCAATAAAGAGGCTATAGGTAAACATAAACCATTCCTCCAACAAGCAATTTCAGGTTTCAAAACAGGAAAATCAAGGCTTCGTGGACAATATTGCAACCAGAGTTCTTTAAAATAAAAGTGATGCCTGAAGAAAATAGATTGACCAGTAGAGTGGGAGATCCGGAGAAGAGCGAGCAGTGAAGACTGTTAGATCTGGGCGCAGATTAACGGTGGAGGTTAAATCGCAAATAGAGCGATTTCGCAAATCGCAAATTTTAGAGTTTATCGTTAAGGCAATCGCGTGGTAAGTTATTTGGGTTGCGATGTGATGAGGAGAAGGGCCACGTGTCAGTGTAGAGAAACAACACATATCGCACATCACATAACTTATTTTTTACCATTTAAAGCTATAACTTGTATAAGTTGCGAAGTGCGATTGCTTCTGATTGGTCACTATGTTGTGGGACCCTAGAACCACAGTTCCGCCTATGTGTTTTGGGAGTGATCGCGTTTTTGTTTAAAGTTCCGATAAAGTGATCATTTTTTATTTCACGCATATGTATGTTTATAAAAATTCTGATGCACGATTTGATATCAGTCCCACTTCTCTGCCATGTCACCTCCGCTCTCATCGCACATCGCACTTCGCCATTTTCAACATTTAACTCCCACATTTCATAATAAAACTTCCAATGCACGATTTGCGATTGGTCCCACTTCTTTTCCATGTCATCACCCCCTCGCTTATCATTCATTCCGCTCCATGTCTCCCCTATCAATTAAACCTTTTCCAAAGGGTTTCTTTGTAAATTCTCATAAAATGAACCTCTGCCATTCTATCCAAAAAGTTTCAGGTTTTCCGCCATTACAAAGGGTTTTCCACCAAAAAAGGAGATGAACAGTGGAACAGTAGCAGAGTTTCTCTGAAAAAATTTTCTACCATTACTCTCAGCACCAGCACATTTTTACCAGACACGAAACATCATTCAAGGAATAGCCACACGCCATTTTCATTGCTCTTTACACTTTTTGTGCAGTTGGTTGCACCAAAACAGAAGAGGAGTCTTCCCATAACTGCCACATCATGCAAACCACTTTGAATTGTTAGCCTTGATGTTGTTATTTTCAATATGTCATAGCACTTTGTATTAAAGTTTTAGGATAAGCCTCATCTCTTGCACGAGATCATAATAACTTTTGGAAACAGATTTACCTTTTTTTGTGGAAGATGGTAGTATCATGTTTTGTATATATATATGTCAAATTGACATGAAGTCAGGGTTGGTTGATGATTTTAGAATTTGACTCATATGATCTGTAATATTTTTTGTGAATGAAATGGAATGATACTATTGAGGACTTATTACCAATTTGATGTGTGTATTGTTTACCTTACTTGTGTTTCCATATCTACTCTCTTTCAATTTCAGTTTGCAAACCAATATTCCATTATGAATATTTATCAGTCTCTTAAACATGCCATGTGTTTTATCAGTTTTTTTTAGTCTCACACAGTGAGCATTCTTGGTAAATATATATTGCAATAGTGGAAGAGCATCATTCATGACAATTATTCTTCATGATATTTCAATGAGAATCTTGTCACACTAGAAATAACTTTCTCTCAATGGAATATTGTCAAACTGCTACTTTTTTGAATTTCTACTAAATGCAGTATATTTCTGTTTCACAGACCTAATGTTTCCTCATATATCACAATTTCCTCTCCTCATAGGATACAAACTTGCACTCTGCTACCACATCATATTCCAATACCCTCATTAGTAGAACTATGGATTTGACTGAAATCTCTTTTCATTGAATCAGAGTTTATACCATCTACCAACCCCATAAAACAAACCATTAAATTGTCTTAAATTTTAGGATGTGTCTAGTCAGGCAGTTGCTGCAGTCCAAGTGTTGATTCTAGCGCCAACAGGAATGATGGTAACCATTATATGGAAATTAAAAAAAATGTACAAAGTTTTACATAGGCATGAAGAATTCATTAATAACAACTTCACATCTATATTCTAAATAACAAATAAAAGTATGTGTAAATGAGCACTAATGCATTTCTCAAACTACAGTGGTTGGAAACACTCTTGCAACAAAGAAGACAAATTTAAGTATTGGAAATGGAATATGACCTTCAATCTTAATAAGAGCTCTCAATAACCACTTCGAATTTTAAAATGTCCATGAACATGTCCGTGATGAACCCAAACAACAGGAACCATACCATCAAATGCTAAAATATATGGACTTGGCCATTCAAAAGTCATAACCTACTGATATTGGCCAAGATGAGGCACACAATGAGCATGCCCTTTATTAGCATTGGAGTTTCTTATATTACAGAAAACATTTCTAATTTTAGGTTTTTATTTTAAACTTTATATTGGTAAAAAAAAATGAAATCCTTTGCGAATATGGATAGAGACTTTTATGTACCATACAAATACTACATGATAGTTATGTTATTTTTGTTTTAAAATATGTTGTTTTTTGTGTATCCCTATGATGACAAACTCAATTATAACTCTTTTTAATACATTATGTTTTTCATTTCTATTTAAATGCGTATATTTATTATTTAAAATTATCAATTAAAAAAAAAGACATTTTTCACCACAACATCATTGAGTTGTGTCTATTTATTTGAGAATGTTCACGTCATTTTTTACCAAGCTAAAATTGAGATAAATTGGGAAAAATGGGATCAAAATATACATATTGGGTATGCATTATATTCTTTGCACTATTATTTTCATGGGTTGTATGTAGTATCAGAGAATTTTCACATCATTTTTTACTAAGCTAAAATTGAGATAAATTGGGGAAAGTGGGATCAAAATATACATATTGGGTATGCATTATATTCTTTGCACTATTATTTTCCCGTGTTGTATGTAGTATCAGGAACAATGGGAACACTAGGAAGGTCAGACTAGGGTCTGAAACCACCACTACCTAGGGAGTTCGCAAAAGGAGACTATATGTTAAGTCCCTATATTAATAGTGTATTCCCTTATTATGTTAGTGTAGCCCCCCCTTATTGTTATTGTTGTACCCCTGTAACCCCCATATTGTTATTATTGTGCCCTTACATTATTATTGTTAGGTCGGTTAGGGTTATTAGGTCGGCTAGGATTACATTGTGGCCCCATGGACTCCTATATATAGAAAGGAGGTTTTGTCATTTGCATCATCCAAGAATTGTTCATTTATGTAATGTATTAAAGCTTCCTCAAGTGGCTGGTTTTCATGCGTTGATATATCTTTTTCTATTTTTGAGCCGTATCCCCAACATTTGGTATTAGGAGCTGACTTAGGTTTGATGTTCAGCTCAGTCATCATGGAATCTTTCGCTATAATTTTTTTCTACGAAGGTTCGTGGTTTCAGTAATTTTAGAGCGGAGCCAATCCCCAGGAAGTAGGGCTTTGGTGTCCAAACAATCAACTAAACAAGTTATCGTGGCATTTTCGCTATACCGTTTCTTGTACAAAGTTTTAGAAGCTGAAATTTTTAGAGTGCGAAGCTGAAATCCTGAGGAACATCGTCGAAAAATTTCAGAGCTTGGTTCGCAATATTTTCAAAGATATGATCTGTGGAAATTAGGTCCTTTTTAGGCTCCCGAATTTCATCTCAAAGAGGTGATTGTGGGAAAATCTTCATAACTCTCTCTCTGAGCATCGGATTGGAATTCTGTAAAAAGTGACTGGGAGTACATGGACTGTAGTTTCCTGTCTATAAAGTTCAAATCCAAAGGAGCAAACAGTGACACATGGAAAGTCGTACAAGTTTTCTCTATTGAACTAGTCCATAATTAGGTCATTGTGGGAGATTGGACATAACTTTGTCTTGAAGAATCCAAATCAGGTCAGACCTGTGGCATTCAAAACATCAGAGGGATACATCAGGGTTAAATTTCAGTTATTGAAGATCTGCAATCACAATGATAATTCAGTTTCAATACTGAGCTCCTCAAAAGCAAGAAAAAGGTGTGTATTTGGTTTTTAAAATTGCATAACGTTTGTTTGAAAAAGCAGTTTGAAGTTATTCCAAGGGAATATTTTAGCATTTTTATTAGTATTGGGTTATATAATGCCTCCAAAAAATAATTCCATACCCATTAAGCCCTCAAAAAGCTATACTATGACGCATGAAGAGTAAAAATTGCAGTATGAGATATCAAAATTACGGTACCAAGTGCAACAAGTTTCGATCTTACGAAGAGCAACCGAAGATGAAATAGATGGTTTAAAAGCATAAATGGAGGCTAAGTTGGATGGTTTGAAGGATAAAATAATAGCTAATATGGATGATAAATTAGTGGAATATCAAATTGAGCATTAACAACAAGTTCTCCAACTCTCAAAGGATAACTTAACTTTGGTGCAGAATCTAATGAAACAACAAGAAGATCAACATCACATCGAAAGAAGTTATGAAGCAGTCATAGAAACAAGAACTCGACAAGTACGGTCAATTTCAGAGTATCTCAGCAAGTGGAATAACTTTCATGTAGAAGATTCCACATGGGAGGATGAGAATTTTATACAAAAGCATCAAGAAATAATGAAGCGTTGAGGACAACACTTGTTTGAAGGAGAGGGGCATGTTAAGTACCTATATTAATAGTGTAGTCCCTTATTATGTTAGTGTAGCCCCCCCTTATTGTTATTGTTGTACCCCTGTAACCCCCTCTATATTAAGACATTGCAGCTTACATTGCTATTGCTAGGTCGGCTAGGTTTATAGGTCGGCTAGGTTACATTGTGGCCCCACTAGGATTACAGACTGTGGTTCACGGACTCCTATATATAGAAAGGAGGTTTTTTCATTTGTATCATCCAATAATTGTTCATTCATGAAATGTATTGGAGGTTGCCCCCTCGAAGTGGCTTATTTATAAGGCGTTGATATCTCTTTTCTTATATTTTTGGAGCTGGTGTCACAACATTATATATATAATATTTCTAGTTTTCCTATTTGGGTTTTCTATGTAATTTCTCTTTGTTAATGTGTGTGTGTGTGTCTTTATAGATTTTTTGTATTTTTGAGAATTTATTTGCAACAATTAACTATATATGGTTAGAACCTACATTTGGTATCAAAATAGTTTTGGCTTCAAGGGGACGCTTTTAGGGATAAGAAGTTTCATTGGGGCCTATGGTAGACCCTATTATAGTGGGAAACATACATAATTAATTATTGTAATGAAATAAAATGGAAAACAGTTCAAAGATACAGATCAAAAAATTCAATGGGTAAAGTTTTGAGCTATGGAAGCTTGAAGTGGAAGATTTGTTGAAGGACAAATATTTTTGGATCACTGTGGATCTGGGTATTGCACCAATAAGGATGTCGACAAAAAACTAGAACAAGTTGGATCAAAAGTCAAAGAGCACAATACAATTGTCTCTAACTTTCAATATTATTGAATTTTTCAAGAGAAGTTACAATGAAGGCATTGTGGTGCAACTTTTTAGGGACTTGGTATCAATCTAAATACCCTTGTGAACAAATTGTTCCTACAAAAAAAAATTATATAATTTGAGGATGAGGGATGGAGACTTCGTGATAGATCATTTGAATGTCTTCAATATTCAAGATAAGTCATTTATTATTTGTTGATATTAAGATTTAGATTAATATGAGTGTGTTAGTGTGTTGTATTATTTAATACATTCATGGGATACTTTGGTTGTTCCATAGGTAGTAATCCAACTACTTTAAGTTTTGATGAAATAGTATCGTTAGAGTTATCAAAGGATATGAGATAGAAAAATCATGGAAACTCATAACACATATGCATTATTGGTAAGAGGACACTCCCATAATAGAAGTTAAAATAAGTCCTCTAGTGGGTGATCTAAATCTAGAGGAAGCTATAAATTTCCAGCAAAATTCATAAAGGTTTGTTGGAGACGTGGAAAAGAAGGGCAATAGGCAATATAGAAACATTGTAGATATGAAATTGTTAAGAAATGGAAAGAAATTGTTGATACTCCTCTTGCAAAAGAAAAAACCTCCTCATATGAAGGCGGGTACATGTGCTTAGATTTTTCAAGTACACATGTAGATCATGAGGCATTGTTGGTTAACTAAGGGGCAACCTTTCATATGACTCCTTGTATGAAGTTGTTTTGCAAGTATGAAATATATGATTGTGGTGATGTTTTCCTATGCGATGAATCAACAACTAGAATCATAAGACGAGGAAAATTCAAGTTGAAACTCATGGGCGGAAGGATTATAATACCCCTTGGTGTTCTGCACATCCTATTATTGGTAAGAAATTTATTTTTGTAAGCAAGATGACTGATGCATTCTATATAACATGTTAGGGAGAAATTTTAGTGATGCGTGTAATAGTTTTATTATTCCTAAGAGTGAACCCGAAGAAGAAAAAATTCCTACAATCTCTAAATAAAAGGTTATGTTGTGGCATCAAAGACTGGGGCATATCAAAGAGAAGAGCCTTCACTTATCACATTGTAAAGGTATGGTAGAAGGTATGTCCAATTTCTCTCTGGAATTTGATCTTTGTGAACACTGTTTATATGGTAATAAAAATAAAGTAAGATTCTCCTCTAGTGCTATAAGGGCAAAGGGAATATTACATTTGGTGCACAATGATGTCTTTGGACCTATGTTAATTCCATCACTAGGTACATTTGTGTACTATGTATTATTCATAAATGACTTCCCAAGGAATACATGAATTTATTTCCTTAGGAAGAAATATGAATTTTTGACAAATTTAAAGAGTTTAAGGCTCTTGTGGAAAATTAGACAGTGAAGAAAATTAACGTGTTGAGGATATATACTAGTAGAGAATTCTCTGGGAATGAATTCATTGAATTCTATAAGAATTTTAGCATGGAAAGGGATAAGAATAACCCTATAACATCCTTTATTTTACCCATGCTCTTTGTAATGAGAATTATGGATATAACACCAATGTGGAGAACCACGATTGGCTATAAATATGATTATTTCAAATTATTATTATTATTATTTTAATTAATTAACACAACTGAAGACGATACAAACTTACAGTTGCTCACCTATTTTTCCTGAAGCCATTTTAATTCCTAAAGCCACTTGCATGTCTGCTTGGCTTAAAAAGCCATGACCTGACACAATTGGATTTAATGTCAAGGTTGCTTGCAAACTCATGGAACCATTTTTCTAATAGGTTTAATGAGATGTGATTGGGGCTAAAATAAGTCAGCAAAGCCACTGAAAATATTTATGAGATTGGATTGGGGCGATAGGAGGGAAGGCACTGCCCATTCCCCTTTCCTTCGCATGGATCGAGGAGACAAAAATCTAGAAGATGGTTTCAGTGAGCCAAAATAGGCTAGGGGGAGAACATTTAGGAGAAGCAAAGATAGGTTTCTCTCTGAGTTTTGAAGGGACGCTCTCAAAGAAACACGTGGAGAAGAAGAAGGTGATGTTGTCTCTCTCCAAAAAAAAACATGAATAGATGTTAAGAAGGATATATACACCCTGACAGTTGAGGACACAAGAGCTCTTGCACTATCTCTCACTCGTGTTGGCTTAATCGAGCTTTTATATTTGTTGGGTAACCTTATTCTCTAGGGAGAAAAAAGTGCATTCGAGGAAAATTATGAGCATTGTGAAGTTGTAGAGCTTATCATGGAAACATTGGAGTTGACTTTTAGCTTGTACTCTATGATCATAGGTTGCAATCCTTGTGGATATATTTAAAACCATCGAGCCCTTGTCTAAGCTTGTGTGGAATATGTGAAGGTTAGTGAATTAATGGACCACTAACTGCTTGTTGTTGAGTTGATGAACCACCTAAATAGTGGACTCCATCTCTTGAATTCTTGACCAATCCATTGGTGTAAATTCATACCCTATGCAAGAATCCCTTGAGACTCTGGATCCGTATTAGGGGTGGTTAGTTGTAAGAGAGATTGCAAGGTAGCTGGCCTATGGTTGGTTGGAGAGTGAAAGTCCCTCCTTCAGTTTCCAGCTAATTTATGTCTCATATATAAGTATAATGGTTTAAGCATATTTGATTATGAGTTATGACAATGCTTGTTATATTATTAGTTCAAGTAGGGTTTTGTATGCTTCATGAAATAATACTTTAAATCATTGTATGTTCATGGTTGATAATTGTCTTGTATGTCCATGGTTGAAAATTGCCTTGTATGTCCATGGTTATATGGAATGTTTTGTAGTTAAATTATGTTGTCAACTCAAGATTAACAAGTTATTTTTAGGTGCTATGATTTCAATGAATGATTTCTTGGGACTCACTATTGTTACACAGTAATTTGTCACC
>JAXQQM020066681.1:0-68104 GCA_034641835.2 Pinus albicaulis
CTCGGGTTAGTGTAGAATTAGGTATTTTTGTTTATTAGAATACAATTGCATGTTATTAGATTAGAATTAGAATAAAAGCATTTCACTTAGGAACTTTTAGAAAGGAAATATCAATTCTCAACACACACACACACATATTGGGAAACTGGTCCAATATCCCCAATTGGACCCACTATACCAAACGGAAAAGGAGCTGCTAACCAAGGTCCGGACCGGGTGGGTATCCCCCTTGTTGTAGACCCGATTTTTGGGGCTTCAACATATTTGGCGCTAGAAGGAGGGCCTCAAACTATGAATGGAAAGTAAGTTAAAATATAAATACGATTCTTAGATTAAATCGCCCTCACCATCTCCCCCGACTTCCCCATCGCACTTATAATCTTTAAATCTAGAGCCAGAAGTCGAAAGAACAATAGTAACTGCCACAAGCACTGACTTTTCAGAAAAATCTGTTATTGAACCCCCTGAAGTTGAATCTTTGATTCATAAACTTTAGCGATTTTAAATATCACCTCAAATATCTCATAAATCTCAAGGAAGTGTGACTTTGCAATATAACTCTGCTCATCCTCTCACTAGATTACAGAGCGAAAAGTTTGGCGTTCAGCCAACCAAGTTACCTCTACCTACAAGGAAGAGAGCAAGAAAATCACCTAAAGGGTATGATAGCGAGACTCTTTCATCATCATCATCCATCTCAACCTCTTCACAGTGAAGTCAACCATCCACTCCTCCACTTCAGGTTATTTTCCGTCAATCCACTGGAACTTCCACATCTCCTTCTCAAACATCTGGAATAATAATATCCTCATCTTCTCAACCGCAAGGATCATCTTTTGTGCTTTCTTTTTTTGGTATTTTAGCGATGGCCCAATCTCCATGGAATAATCTAGGGGCAGTCTTAATGCTTGCGCCCTTGAGTCAAATACCAACCCATCCTGAAAAATGGCCGCCTAAGTTTAATCTTGAAGTAGGCATGCTAGCGGAAGAACATATTAATAACTTTATGTTGTCCATAAATCTCAATGGAGTTACCAATGAAGACCTTGTCGTCCGACTTTTTCCCTATACTCTACAAGGAGCAGCTGGTTCATGGTATTTCGCATTACCATCTGGATGTATCACTAGTTGGGATATCTTCCAAGGTCAATTTTTGACTAAGTTCGGTGATGACAGGTCTACTGTGACACTAATCAATGAACTGTTTAACCTTAGGGCCGAGTCAAAAGAACCTATCAAGGATTTTAATTCACGTTTCAATAAACTGTTAAATAAAATTCCTACAGCTTCCAAGCCTAGCGAAGAAGTGCGAAGTGAATGGTACATCTCTTCTTTACCATCCAAAATAGAAATCTTCATTGATAGGGCTAACAAAACAAATTTAGCTGACAATATGAAGGAAGCAATGGCAGTAGAGAAATGTATCATAGCCCTAGAAAAGAAAAACGTGATAGAAGAACGAAAATCCAAGAAGGTTACTTTGAAGGAAGACCCCAAGAAAAAAAAATCAAAAGATCTATTCGATTTAGAAGGATTGCAGAATGTTCTGAATACCATTTCCAATGAAATGGTTGAAATTAAGAAACAAGTGACAGAAACATCTTCTAAAAATCCGTACAAGCCCTATAGAAGAAACCCTTCGATTGATTCAAAACTACCAAATGCTATCACAAGTGCTGAATCAGAAGAAGAAGAAGAGGATATTTCTACTGAAGAAACTACCGATGAAGAAGAATTTGTAGAGGTACAAGGTATGTGGGATTTCATCCTCCCAGATGAAGAAGATCAAGAGGCATCCCCAGTTAGCACTCGAAGTAGAAATCAACTTGATCCTCCTCAACCTACTCCTAAGCCAAAGAGCAAAATCTCAATGACTGAGGATAAAGTCGCAGCCAAGAAAATAACATCTAAAGAGACTCAAAGCAGCCCAGTCCAAACAGATTAATCAATTCCATCAAAAACGCTGATCGTTTCAGATGAAATGGAGTATAATATCATAGAAGACATGAAGAAGACTAGGGCTAACATCACTTTTTATGAATTGAGCAAGTTAAAACACCAGCAAAAGGTACTTTTGAAAGAATTACATGTTGTACCAGAAAAACCTTTGCCCGCCCCTGTAATCTCTCAAGCTTCCCATGAAATGGGAAGACCTCCAACTAATGTGATTAGTAAAGTTGATCTAGAAAATATCGCTTTAATTGGAGGAAGGTCGAGATCTCATACTCCCCCATTTCTTCTTACTTATGAAGTTTTCAATAAAAAATTGCATAATTGTTTAGTGGATTCTGGAGCTTCATCTAATATTCTACCAAAATCAATATGTGCAAAGTTGAACATTCAACCACAAAAATCTGCTGTGCGAATAGTCCAGTTAGATCGATCGCAAGTTGAAGTGATTGGCGAATTAAATCAGGTTACCATAAGACTCTCATCGAATCCAAAGGTATGTCAAGTTATTGATATTTTAGTTGCAGATATTCCAGAATTTTATGGCTTAATTCTTAGCAGAGATTGGTCAGAAAAACTTCATGGATACTTTGCAACTGATTGGTCGCACATGTGGCTTCCTTACAATGGTAAACCAAATCAGATAAAGGTTGAGCGAGAAAAACATCAGAAATACATAGTAACAAAACTGGAAGGAGAAAATGAACCGGTAGCATACAACAATAATATCATTGGCAACTACTCAGTTGATTCTTTCTTAGGAAATTTTAATGCTCATACTTCACCTTACTTAGAACATTCTGTTTTATCTCAAATAGAAATTTTTTCTCAAACAGATAGTTCTAAATGTATTAATTTTATAGATGCTCCTGTAAATAAATCTTTATTTTGGAAGTTATTTTTTGATGGTTCTAAGTCTAATGAAGGAGCAGGAGCAGGATGCGTGTTAATTAGTCCAGAGGGAAACAAAACTATGCTAAATTGTAGACTCGAGTTCGATTGCACCAATAATACCGCAGAATACGAGGCTTTAGTCCAAGGATTATACAAAACAATCGGATTAGACATCAAATATCTACAAGTTTTCGGAGATTATGAAATTGTAATCAGACAGGTACGCAATACTATACATTGTTTATCAGGTCATTTAAAGCATTGTCAATCTTTAGTTCAAGATCTGACTGAACACTTTATAGCATTTAATATTTCATCAATCCCCAGACTCCATAATGCTAGTGCAGACCTCCTAGCTAACGTAGCTTCCAAGCTCATTCCTTCAGAAGACTATAGCCCTGATTGATTTTCAATCGAATTAATCTTTAGACCCTCGATTCCTGATAACATTACCAATTGGAGGATTTTCAACGATGATCCTGATATTGTAAGCTTCCTCACATCTGAAGGATCTTACACCAATCAGATAATTGATGAGGACCAACATGAAAGACAATTGCGACAAGATAGCACTAATAATGCTATGCCAAAGTCAGTAGTCAAGTTAGAAGACCTTTATGATTTGAAAGATCGATTCAAAATATCTACCAATTCAAAACTGCAAAGTTCAACTTTGAACTATGAATTAGTAAATCTAGGAACTGATACCAAACCACAGAATATCAATCTAGGCCTTGGCCTAGCTCCTAAAGAAAAATTAGCGTATGTTCGTCTTTTGAAACAATACAAAAGTGTCTTTGCTTGGAACTACGATGAACTCAAAACTTATGACACTTCTATCATCAAACATACTATCCCAATGATAAACGATGAAAAACCTGTCCAACAAAAGCTGAGAAAAATCCATCCCAATTTAGAAAACCAGATCAAATCTGAACTCAATAAGTTATTGAAAGCCAAAATCATTTTTCCCGCTCGACATTCTAAATGGGTTTCCAATATGGTTCCCATTAGAAAGAAGAATGGAGACTTTAGAATTTGCATTGACTTTCGAAATCTTAACAAAGCTTGCCAAAAAGATAATTTTCCTTTGCCTCCCATGGAGCAAATACTGCAGATAGTCACAGGATCAGAATTAATGTCCTTCTTAGATGGTTTATCTGGTTACAACCAAGTATTGGTCCATCCCAATGATCAATTGAAAACCACATTTAGAACCAAATGGGGCACTTACGCATATCAAAATATGCCCTTTGGTCTGATCAACGCTGGTGCCACATTTCAGAGAGCCATGGACATCGCATTCAAAGGATTAGTTAACAAATCAGTGGTAATTTACTTGGATGATATAACTGTATATTCCAAGAAACGAGGCAATCATCTTAGAGATTTAAAACAGATCTTCCAACGTTGTCAAAGGTATGGAATTTCACTTAACCCGAAAAAATCTTTTTTTGCATTAAGTGAAGGAAAAATTCTTGGATTCATAGTGTCAAAATCTGGAATTCATATTGATCCTGACAGAATCAAGGAAATTTCTAAAATACCCCTACCTCATAACAAGAAAGCTATGCAATCTTTTCTTGGCCAGATTAATTTTGTAAAGAGACTTGTGCCAGATTTTTCAAGAATTATGTCTCCTTTACAAGAAATGATTAAAAAGAACTCAAACTTCAAATGGGGTCAAGACGAATATGAGGCATTCAATCTGATCAAAAAAGCAATTGTTAATGCTCCATCTTTAGCAACTCCAAATTTTTCTGATCCTTTTATTCTATATACATTTGCCTCAATTGGGATAGATTATCTTGATAGTCACTCAAGTACATCAAGACAAGGTGAAGCTGATTTTTTTCAGTTTAAATTTACAGGGGGCTGAGTTAAATTATTCAGATGTAGAGAAACAAGCTTATGCTGTTTTCAAAGCAATTAAATATTTCAGACCCTTTCTACTTAAAACCCATAAAAAAATCATAGTACCATTTCCAGCAGTAAGAAATATCTTAGTACAGAAAGATGTTGCTGAGAAAAGAGCCAATTGGGTTACTGCCTTACAAGAATATGACGTAGAAATCAAACCAGCAAGTATTGTAAGAGGTCAAGGCTTTTTCAGAATGCTAGCTGGAGCATCGCTTATTTCCAAAATACCATCTGCAGAGATACAAATGTATGAGGTAAGCCTAAATGATGTTGAATCCTTATACGCTGATATCATATTTTATCTAAAGAATGGATATGCTCTTCCAAATCTCGATTACACCAAGAAAAGAGCTCTAAGTTTGAAGGCTAAACAATATCAGCTTGTGAATGAAGTTCTTTTTAGAATGAATTATGATTTTGTTCTCCTTAGATGTCTTGAGAAATCTGAAGCTGAAAAAGTCTTGCAGGAGCTCCACGATGGGCCAGTAGGCGGACATTATGCTGGAGACGCTACTTCACATAAAATCCTCCGTGCAGGCTATTACTGGCCCACACTATTGAAAGACTCACATAGCTATGTAAGGAAATGTCAAGTTTGTCAAACCGCTGCTGGGAGGCAAAAGAAACCATCATTTCCGCTGCAACCAGTCAACATTGAGCAGCCTTTTGATCAATGGGGATTGGACATAATAGGTGAGATCGTTCCTCACTCTTCTAAACAACATAGGTATATTCTTACAGCAACTGATTATTTTACTAAATGGGTAGAGACAGTTCCTCTCAAAACAGCTAATGCCGAGCATATCATTGAGTTCATAGATCAGTTCATAATCACCAGGTTTGGTTTACCTTCTGATTTAATGTTTGATAATGCATCGTATTTTTTTGGTAAAGCTATGATTGAATTTGAACTCAAAAGAGGTTTTAAACTTAAATACTCTGCCAATTATTACCCACAGGGGAATGGATTAACTGAATCTACAAATAAAAACTTAATCAGAATCATTAAGCGAACCATTGATCAAAATCACAAAAAATGGCATAAGTCTTTAATATATGCTTTATGGGCAGATCGAATAACGCAGAAAGCCTCCATTGGTACTTCTCCCTTTAATTTAGTTTATGGGAAAGAAGTGGTTCTTCCAACTCATTTAGCAATTCCCTCTTTAGCCTTAGTTCAATCTATTGATGAAGCACCAACTTCTTCCTTACAACTAAGGCAGCTGGAAATAATTAAGCTAGAAGAACAACAAGAACAGGCCAAAATAACTCATGCTCATCACCAAGCATTAGTAAAAGCTTCTTTTGATTCAAACATGATATCCAGAAATGACTTTCAGATTGGAGATATAGTTTTAAAATGGGACAAGGCTCATGAGGAAAAAGGGAAACATATGAAATTTCAACGAATGTGGCTTGGTCCTTCCCAAATTGAAGAAATCATCGGTCCATTTACTTTTATGTTACAAGATTTAATAGGAAAAAGAGAGTCTTTACCTGTTAACAGACAGATCCTCAAAAAATATTTTCCATAGGAGATCATTCTTCTATTTTGTAAATTAGTTTTCTTTATTTTCATAATAAAACCAGTTGTAAATGGTTACATTTGGAATTCACGAAAAAGATACAAATTATCTTTTAGATTTTGTTTTTCACTTGTATAAATAGAATTCTTCTAAAAAATTGATCATTATTGTTGAAAGATACAGTTAAAGGCTTTAGCCCTAGAAATGATACTAGTTTCAACCTTGTAAATTTTGATAAAAAGCAACCTTTAGTGGGAAATTGTTTTATATCAGTCCAATGAAAGGTATCATAACAAAACGAAGATTCTCTGTAGAAAAGTTCTTTCCAAAAACTCTATCATTGTCGTCCAGAGCTATCTTAAGGAAACAATGACTTCCTTCCCACTTAGGAAATTACAACGTTCAAGGAATAATCCAATGATACACTTTAAATTAAAGAGTAAGAGGTCTCATCATGAGTCGACTTATCATGATCATAGATGTTATAGCTTGCTGACTTTGCCAATAGTGCATACCACAACAGGGCAATGAACGAAGATTGTTGCAATCAAAAGATAAGGGGTCTCATCACGAGCCAGCTTGATCAGCAAAGTTATAAATCAAGTGAATGGCACTGTCATAAATTGGCTACCAAACCAAGACATTGTTCTTTAAGGGTAAAAAAGAAAATGAAAGCAATAAGTGTGAATACGGATTCCTCTTTGAAAATTTTATATTTCTCTAAGTAGGACACAGGATCATTGCTGGGTAACAGGTAACCCTATCGAGGCTATAAACGCTTGTTGGCAGCAGAGGATCTACCTACGACAAATGAGCATATTTAAAACTGATTTACAGAGAAGCCTTTGTTTTTATATTTATAAACCAAGTAATGACTGATGTAGATACAAGGACTAGCTTGAGGAAGTAAATAATCAAAGTTGAATATAGAAGAAATGAAATATCATTGATAGATAAAAGCATGATGTACTTTGTCTTTTTATAATAAAGTTTGATTTTCTGAAAAATTTTCTGTTTTGGAAGTTTAGAAAATTCAAAAGAAAATCAGAGATAACTAGTTCTTCCAAGTGAATTGCCAATTGTTGTGGCCAGAAACAACCCCCCTTCTTATTTAGTATTATCACTACTACTAAATAAGTGGGGGCCCTTAGTCAAAAAATTTAAAAATCGATTAGTGCTTGTTTTTTCCTTTTTTTCAATAAAACTTAATATCATAGACTTAGGAGAATACCCCTTGAAAAATCTAAAAAGCTTAAGTTTTATGATAAGATAGAATAAAATCATTCCTTAAAGGAATATCGCATCGCAAAAAGGTAATGAATATCTCCTTACAAGCAGAATTCTAAAGATTGCGAGATCGTGATGCGAAACTATGCACTAAAAAATATTCATCGCATCGCATGCCTCAAATATCACTTACACTGAAAAACCTCAAACCGCTGATATGCGATGGCACATATCGCAAATCACGTTTCGCAGAAAAACACATTAATGGATGTTTGTCATACGCTACGCTCTAGCTATTTTGTGATATTGTGATCCAGCGATTTTGCGATTCTGCGATATTGCGGTATTGTGATATTGCAATTTCACGAGATTGCGATCTGCGATATTGCGAAGCAAATCGCAGATCTTTAGGGCTCATTGTACAAAAAAGTTTTTTACATAAACCGAGGCCTGGTTATGCGCTTTAATGTTAATCAATGAATTGGTTGTCAATCATTAATGAAATATGGTTTTGTTATGATCAAAGAGCCATTTCACGTAAGGTGGTATATTTTATATGTCTTCGGCATTTAAAAGCTTTCCCGTCACCTTTTTCCTATCATTATTCTCACTTCATCTGTAAACTGCAGGAATGAAGAACAGAGAACTATACAAAGCAGTGTTCAGGATATTATGGGAAAGAAAGACAAAGCTCCGAGTTCTGAAGACAAATAAATGATGCCCTTGTATACAGACACTGCCTGTAACAAAGATGTTGGTATTACTACTTGGGAAGGCATGTACAATCTACTTGAGGAAGAGAATCCCAGAGTAATGGGGTTCACATGGGTCTTCTGAGGCGTCTATTACAGAGCTAGCTTGCTCGTTCTTGCACCGGATAGCGGCGAGGCCCAAAATTCTTCCATGCGCGGACATGGTTAAATGGGTACTGGACAGCACTGACATTACAAACAGAGAATTTAAGACTCAGGGTCAAGAACTCATTGGCTCATTCACTCCACAAGATTTGAGACTCATGTATCATTTACCAGAGCCACAGGCGACTTATAACAAACAGTTCATGGAGAAGTTTGCTAAAGAAAATGAAAACCTGGCAGAATGCACCAAGGACTTGTCAAGGAGGGACGAACCACTTAAAAAGGACAAACATGGTATGTATAGTACTGGTTCTCTCACCTCCTCGTATTTCTTTGCTGCTGCTATGCTCTGTAGGCTTTTTGGGAAGCCAGACATTAATAAATTTTCATCTGAATGGCTACCATTATTGAATGTCGTTGTTAATGCTACTATTGTGGATTAGGCTAAGATATTATCTGACAAATTAGCTACAGCCATTTTGAATTACCGGTCTAAAAGAACTATTTCTCAGAGAATTTATCCCCCTTTTTACTTATCTGCATACATGATGGATTCAATCTGTTATATTTCCAAGTTTCCTTTAATGGGTTGGAAATGGACGACTCAAGACCCCTTACCCATTCATATTTATCATAAAGAATTGTGGGATGCCAAGTTCACTCCATATTTTTACAAGATTTGTAATGGAATTATGTTGCCCCTATACAAAATGTTATATGATAAAGACGCTCCGAGATTTTCTCCCGAAGCAGAGGTAGATATACTCCCTGTAGCGAGATGGTTTGGAGAAGAACTGTTTACATATGTCAGGGTATTTGGAAGTCTCGCTTCCCCTCATGTCTTACCTTTGTATGTTCCTGATAAACTCATGGCACAAGAAATTGCTTATCAAACCTGCGGAGAAGGAGGTTTGACTAAAGATTTGAAGGACAAAAAGAAGGCTATTTGGCCACAATTTCCTGTGGCCTATGGGGCCTTTTCACTATTTGATGTAGGCCATGCATTCAAAGAAGTAAACAACATAACATGTTTACGATTGTTCAAATTTCCAAGAAGACCGTTCGACCCTTATGATATTGCTAAAAATTTCACTACTGCAGTCAAAATAAAGGTGTTTTCTAAAGAAGATGATCTTTTTGATGACATGTTCCAAGAGAAAGGCACACTTAAAGAGGTTCTACATTCGGCCCAAATGCGACTTCCTCCAACAGAATTTCAAGAGTTCAAGATATATAGGGAAAGGAGGTTAGCTAGTATCCCTTTGGATAAATTACGCTTGGAACCCATAAGGGAACCAACTCCCAGTATTAGTCTCAGTGGAAGTTCAGGCACAGACAGATCTAAATCTAAGTCCGGAAGAGAAACGTCAGAACACTCTAAGAGGTCTGAAAATGACCATGATAAAAGTGAAGGGTCAGTAAGGGATATTGCCCAGTCAAAGGAGCTCCCACAGCAACAGGTTTTGACCTCTCCATAGCTAAATCTTCCCCCTCTCATCGTACAGCAACCATCAGTCAGAACTGAGCTAGATAAAGAATGGGAGACATTCAATGATTTAATCAATATTGAAGGACATAACACATAGACTCCTGTGAGTAATATATAGGCAACAAAAGATATAGTCACAAGAACAATTAGCAATGACTCAGAAATGGAACATATTCCCATTACCCCATCCTCTGAACTTATGCTCAAAATAGAGGAAATTCCTCCTCTTGATGTATTTTATAGTCCACAACACAAGGCAGTAGTGAGAAGACAAAGAAAGAAAAGGAAATTGGAAAATGTACTCTCTCATAATGCAGAACAATTAGACATCCTATGGAAAGATCCTATCACCAATCCCACTGAAAATGTCACCAAATTATCTCAAATCGCAGGAGCATATGCCTCAGTGATTATTGATAAAGCATCTGAGGTACAACAACTAGTGAAAGTGAAAGAAGATCAAATACAGGTTTTGCAACAACAGCTGCAACAAGCCAATGCCAACAATGAAGCACAGAAACAGCTTGAAAGATTACAATAGGATTTCCAACAAATGCAGATAGGGTACCAGAACAGTTTGGCTGAAAGAGAAAAACAATTACAGGGTATGCAAGAGATGCACAAGGATGATCCTAAGCTTACAAAATTCATCACAAAGTTTTTTAGCCCCTTATATAATTTCTTGACGAGCAAGAAAGGGGCTAGTTTGTTGCGACGAGCACAAGGAATGCATTTCCTTGAAAACACATCATCCTTGCGGCATTTTGTAGTTCCCTACCTTGTAGCTGTTTCCCTCTGCTGATTTAAGTCAATAAGCCTTTCTGATAAAGAACTATGCTCCAAAAGGTTTTATTTCGCCCCTTGTATCCCTGCATTGTTCCCCCATTCTATCCTTTTTTCCCCTTCTTCTAAATCCCCTTTTGATCCCCCTAATATCTCCATCAACCTCCTAAATTCATCCAAAATATCCATAAAGTTCCACCCTCGCCCTTGGTTTCCTCAAAATTCCCCTCTGTCTCTCCATCGTTACCCTCCTTAAGCCTCAAAATGCATTAAAAGGGTTAAAAACCCACTTTCAAACCATATAATAGGCCTCGGCCCCTTCTCCGCTAGCCCCCGCACCTTTTCCTCCCACAAAACCCAGTGCTGTGACCGAGCGCTAGCCCCGAAGGCACTGGTCCCATATGTTTATCGGGCACTTTCTCAACCGTTGATCCATATAGATCGAACGACGATCGTTTAAACCCGCGGCGCTCATGATTCACCTGTTCAAACCACCGATGACGCCATCGCCATCCATTCACCGCCAGACCAATGGTTCAGAGTGTATCCGCTGTTGTGGTCCCCGCCGCGTGCCATACCATAAAACAACCTGGTTTTCATCACACCACTAATGGGGGTCGGGCGGTATTTTCCTATTTCCCAGCGATTCCATACAGTGCTCAACACCTGTCTCCTGTACGATGGGCTTGCCCTCCCATCACGCGTTAACGTTCGACGCCAGGACGCGTAGCCGTATTCATACGAGCCATCAAGCTCTGCCTTTGCCCATCCAACGGTCATTGCTCGATGGAGTTGCGGGGGTTTTAATCCACCGCGTCCGCCGTACCCCTGGCCCACCATTCCCACCCCGCCCTCACCGTGTTCCCATCGTCGATCTCCTTTCAAGTTCCTAGTCCCCGAGAATAAATCTCTTTGGTCTTCCGTTGTTGAATTTTCCGTCACCACCAGGTCCCGCCACGTCACCTCCATGTGTCTCGCTGTACATCTTCCCTCCTGTTTCATATATCTACTCATAGGTCGATTTTATTAAGGTTTTCATTTAAATCTCCTCTGCATTTCGCCAACCTGCGCCATCTCTATTCTCCACCATTCCACGGAAATTTTCAGCCATTTCTCTGCAGTCCCACTATCATCAAAATCATCCACTCGCAACCATTGTTTTCTTAACAAATTTTGTGTTTTTGCAGGGCTATCAGAGGAAAAAGAAACGCCATGGTTCAATATGTACTACTTCAATGGCATGCTGCGCAGGTAGAGTTAAATATGGAAGCTGGTACTACAATGGAAATTCCCGGAAATGGTTGCGGCGTCATGAATATTACCCAAGGATGGTTTAATGTTCGCAAGAAATCTATTCAGCACCATTAAAGCCTAGATTTTGCAGATCAAGACATTTATGAAGCCGTGGAGAAAGACCAGCTTATAATCAAGGATTCCAGCATTCAGAATTGAGGGTTTTTGAGCTTTAATACAACAGTTTAGAGGCAAAGCACCAGATCAATGATCCCATAGATTATGCAAAGGTACAACATGTAGAAATTAATGCATATCAGGGGTTTATATAGCAACAGAATGTTTTTCTTCTATAAAGGACAGAGCGCCCATGAAATGCTCAATCTATGTCATGTTCTAGAGAGATTTTCTACCCTGAAACAACCCCAGTACTATCAGAGCATTTACTTCATTAGTATGGAAGATTTCTTTATCATTTCTTTACCTATTGTTTATTCACCAAAATCACCACACAGTACTACAGTCAGAACACATTGGAGTCATATCAAAGTAATCCGCAATCTGAAAAGGATCATTCGTTCACCCAAAGAACACCAGAGATAAATGCATAGGATTTATACAGAATGGGCTTCGGCCCTCTTTCTTTTTAGAAGTTTAATACTGCATTTAGTTCACCTACCTCCTCTACTCCTCGAGAGCTATAAATTCATGAAGAAATCATTGTAATGGTTGTTGATCAGTTATCAGAGAACTGAAAGTAGTTTCTTTTGAGACACACTCTCTGTGTAAAGATTGTAAGATAGGTTGAAGGAGATGTTTTCAGACTGAGTATTCAGCTATTGGCAATATTGTACTTGATTGGTATTGTTATTTAATATGACAAGCACATTTCTTTGGATCCTGATCTGAAGTAGCGGTGATGTTTTCCTATCTCTGTTTTTACATTCATTTCATTTCGTTTCTACTGGCTTGCATCAGAATATTGGCATAGGATTTACCCTTGTTAGGTACCCTATGTTTTTTCTCTCCTTGCCATTTATGTTTCTCTTCTGAATGTATTATCTGAGACATGATTTCAGTTGGTTTAACCAGTGTAGTGGATGTTATTACCTACTCTCTTATGTATGAATTAAATGAATTTAGTTCTTAGATGCTTCTTGTTCTAGATTTAGTTGGAAGATTTGGGAACACTGGGGATTAGAGTTAGCCCTGTCCACTAGGATCCTTGTACGACCTGCTGATCTGTAATTTTGTGCTATAAAATTTGTGTTATCTCCTCCCTCTTACTTTCCATATCACATAATCATCTTGAAAGATCCTAAGTTTCAGATGACTAGCCCAATTGAAAGCCTGCCTATTGATTAGCAAGAAAATCCTTTCCTGACTCCATTTCCCAATGGTTTTTAATATTTCCTGGAATATTTCACCTCTGCCTTATCCCTCTTTTCTCATCTTGGCCTATATTTAACCCTTCATTCTTGATAACCAGCAACCAAAACAAACAGTCAACAAACAAACCAAGAGCCTTATAACTAGCCTAAAATCATAACGTTTGAGCCTCATAGACATAAACCTTTGCTCATACAGAGAGATCCCTCTCTAGACCCAGGAGGGCTAGATCCTGAGGTCTGAAACTGGTTCTGATGTTGTATCATCTTTTGGTCTTGCCAATCTGGCCAAAACAAGGGAACCCCAACATAATGGCGACTCCACTGGGGAGATCTTGAGTGCTTTTCACCTTAAACATCTTTAGGCATTCAAAAGACCTACAATCTCTTGTTAGGTTGGCAGTTAAACACTCTTATTATCACATCAACCTCTACACCATTTGTTGTGTTTTCCCATACTCTTGGACAGATTCTGGAAATGGCCAAGTAGCCTCCGAATATCACACTCTTTCATAGGTGGGATATCTGGTAAATGCCCTCCCAGTGAATCTCTGGTTAGAGTTTGTTGTGTTTTGAAGATATCCTTGAAAAGGGACATCTCAAGGGCACTGTGGTGGACAGTGTACCCTCCAAAAAACATCCTAAACCTTCCACCTGGCGACTCCATAGTTCCCTAAACATTTCAAAGACTCCACTGGTGATCAGTAGGCCTGTTGATTATCTTGGTTCACATTAGACTCCACTGGGAGGCCAGCCCCCATAACAACATCAACCACAGTAGAATTAACAAGTAGGGTTAAGCCGCTTGGTCAGAAACAACATTATGGCTTCTAGAACCATTCATACAAGAGCTTACCCTGACCCAGACCCACCTTAAATAGTTGACAATCCTGAGAGCATCCTCAAGGGAGCTCATACACCTAAAATATCAACTATTTCCAAACAAGTCCATAGAGGTAATTCTGTACCAGAAGATCTTACAGTTCTATCACACTTTCACCTTGACCTAGACCTACCTAACAGCTTATCTAGAACTAGGTCATTCAGTAGCTTAGATCAGCTAGACCCTGAGCTTCCTGATTCACCACGACAAAGTGGTAGACACCTTGGGAATAGACAGACCCTTCCATCTACTCCTCCCGATTTACATTTCATACAAAACTCGGGGCTCAGTAACCCTAGGTCTGCTCATCAGTCCTCTACTGGTCATAATATCCCTATCATCCATATACCAGCTGCCCAAGTTAACCCTTTACCTCATCAAAATATCATTATGGAAGCCTGGTATGCACCCCTAGTGTTACCTCAGCCTCTAGTACCCTTACCGAATGATTATCAGTCTAAGATTCCACACTTCACTGCAAAGGAGTCCATCACAGCCCAACAACATGTAGATAAGATGGAAGATTCTTTTGACTACCTGGAAATAGATGATGATACAGTCAAAATGAAAATCTTTGCCCAAAGTTTAGGGGGTGATGTGAAGAAATGGTTTAAGGGCCTACCTCCGGGTAGCATTAATGACCTCCCAGCCTTATATCAGACTTTCATAAACAAATGGGAAACTAGGGCAAACCCTCGCCAACTCCTGGCAGAATACATGACCCTCAAAAGAAACATAGGAGAGAGTGTCCACGATTACACAACGAGGTTCAACAGCATTTATAACGCCCTCCCTCCACATATGAAACCTCCACAAGGCATGGCCCTAGCAAAATACCCTAAGGGTTTTGATGCTAACATGGCCTATGAGCTTAGAGATAAGGAATAAAACACATTGGAGGATATGCAGAAAGGAGCAGTGAATATAGAAGCCAACCTGATTGAGAAAAGAGCAATACTAAAAGCTGAGAGAAGGGTAACATACAGAGATGACAACGTAGCCTCCACATCTGACCAAAATTATGATAAGTTGTCTAAAAATGTGGAAAGGTTACAACAAATTATGGAAAAGATGGTTGTCACCGTTAGCAATCAGAACAAGAACCAGAACCAAAACTTTAGAAGAAACAATAATGCTCCCAACAGACAAAGAGAATCAGATCAACAAGTTATTCCCCCATTCCAAGAGAATTTTCTTGATGAAGATGAGGGAATCATAGAAGAGTCTGAGGGAAACACAATTAATATGTTTGAAATAGAAGATTCAATCCATAACTGTTATTCAGAAGGAGACCAGCCTTCACCCTCTGGTTGGGAGGAAGAATGGTTGGAATCTGAAGATTACAGATTAGGATTTGAAAATGCCATGATGCAGGTCATAGAACAATATGAACTTAGAAGCAAAAAGAGTCAAGAAACTGCCAAACCCAAAGCTTTTGAGACTACCATCAAGAAGAGACCTGAGAAAACTTCTAAAGTAACTGCTGAAACCAACAAATCAGCAGCTGAGAGTTCTGGAAAGAATAGAGAAAAAGACAACCAGAACACTAGTGCACGAGGTAAACCAGCTAGCAGCACTAGCACTACAGTTAGTGCTCCTGATAAAACTGTCACAAACACTATACATAACGAGAATCAGCCCACTGATTCAGCCACTAAGGCAGTGGCAAATAAAACAGAGATGAGCACTCCCAAGAGTCAGTCCACTTTCAATTTGGAGAGTGAGATTGCAAGAATTAAAATCTCTGTCCCACTTTTTGAGTTGGCCACTCAAGATGTATATAAAGGCCAGATTTTGAAGGCTTTGAACCTTAGTGAGAATGGTGACTCTGTCAATTTGAATGATGATCAGCCTGCCCTTTTGTTTGGGCCTAAGCTAGAGGGGAAGTTTCAGGAAGGGGTAGTTTCTCCTTTCTATATCAGCCTCAACATTCATGACAAGATCCTGCATAATGCAATGCACGACTCTGGAGCATCTCAAAACCTAATTCCTAAGGTAGTTATGGAAAGACTAGGTCTAGAGATAACCAGACCCTACAAAGATTTATACTCTTTCGAATCTAGCAGAGTAAAATGCCTAGGCCTGATCAAGGACTTATGTGTTAGCTTAACTCAAATCCCAGCTAAATGTATGGTCATGGATGTTGTGGTGGTAGATGTGCCACCTAAGTATGGCATGTTATTATCAAGATCATGGGGAGCCAAGCTGCAGGGTACAATGCAGATGGATGTCTCATATGCCACAATCCCAATCTTTGGCCAACTTAGAAAACTGTATAGGGAGACACAGATGAAATTCCTAGTCAGTAGCCTCGAAAAACCAGAAAATTCACTTGTTTATTCTGTACATACAGACCTTGAATCCTTCATATTTTGTAGTGATGAATCCTTAGAAGAGTTGGGGTCCCAAAACAGAGATACAAACGGAGAGGCAAGAGCTATTGATTTTAACATAATGGCTACTTTGGATTTAGAGGACAACGAAGAAGAAAATCGCAACGAAACTTGTAGGATATGCGGTGGAGACCTAACCCTGAGTGAACAAGAAACAAAGCGTAAACAACCATCTGGCCAGATCCCTGAGACTCATACATTTCACAAGGAACAAAGCGATCCACAGCCCAGTATAGACCCTATGACGCAACATAATGGTGAAACCAGCCACAGGGAAAAGAATGACACCGAAACCAAGAATGAACCCCTGTGGGTGATGAAATTTGATGGGTCATGCACCAAGAGAACTGCCAGAGCGGGGGTATGGTTACACAATACAGAAAATGACTATGCTGAGAGCCACGCCTGTAGCTTGCATTTCAAATGCACGAATAATGTCGCTGAAGACGAGGCTCTGATCCTGGTTCTAAATCTGTTGATGAAATTAGGAGCCGGTAAGATAGCCGTGCAGGGATATTCTGAGCTGGTGATAAAACAGGTAAACGGGGAATACACGACGAAACATCCTAGGCTGAGAGCATATAGGAATGACACCATGGATCTACTGAAAATGTTTGTTGAATACAAATTACTGTTCGTTCCTAGGAGTCAAAATGTCATTGCAAATGGATTAGCTTGCCTAGCCAGTTCCTACCCCAAGACTCCCAGAGACCAACAGATCATCATTCAGACCAAATTTAGACCTGCTATGCCGGATAATGAAAAATATTGGCAGGTTTTTGAAGGTGATAAACAACTAGAAGATTTTCTGGTAGGCAGAAACGAGTTTGAATTTTTTGATTTAGACTCCAAATATGACAGTAGCCGCCTAAGTGGAGAATCCTCAGATGAGGAAGAAACACCCTGTAACATAGAAATAAATTCTTTAGATGAACAGACTGGAAATCCAGACTGAAAATGTGAAAATTCAGATAATGAAGAGGTAGAGGTGCTGCAGGCCAAAGATAAGAATATACCCAGAGGCCTGGCACCCTTAGAGGACCTTTTTGACTTTGATGATGTGGAAAAAAAACCCACTATAGAACATGTAGACTCTGATGTGGAAGAGTGAAACATAGGTACTGAAGATAAGCCCAAAATGATTAAACTGGCTAAGTCTTTACCTGCAGACATGAAGAAGAAATACATTGACCTTTTCAAGGAATTCATTGATGTGTTTGCATGGGGCTATGAGGAATTAAAGGCCTATGACACAAATATCATCCAGCACAAAATAGCCTTGAAAGAAAATAAGAAGCCCTTTAGGCAAAAAATTCGCAGAATCAATCCCAAACAATTGCCTGTAGTAGAGAAAGAGATCAAGAAGGTGTATGAAGCAGGTATAATTGTGCCTGTGAGGTTCTCTGATTGGGTATCAAACTTAGTGGCTGTGAGGAAGAAGACAAGAGAAATTAGATTGTGTATAGACTTTAGGAATCTTAATAGATCCTCCCTCAAAGACAATTACCCTCTGCCTAAAATGGAACATATCCTTCAGAGGGTAGTGGGCTCTAAGAGGATCTCCCTGCTAGATGGTTTCTCCGGTTATAACCAAGTCTTAGTAATCCCAGAAGATCAACTCAAGATAGCCTTTACCACTCCACGGGGCACCTTCATGTATGTGAAGATGCCTTTTGGATTGATGAACGCTGGTGCAACCTTCCAAAGGGCGATGGACATAGCTTTTTCAGATGAGATAAGTCACTTCATCATTATTTACTTGGATGACATAATAGTCTATTCCAAGACTGAAGAAGAACACCTAAAAAATCTGAGAAAGGTGTTTGAAAAATGCAGAAGGTTTGGTCTGTCCCTGAATCCTAAAAAGACTGTCTTTGGGCTATAGGAGGGTAAACTCCTTGGCCACATTATATCCAAAAGGGGAATTAGGATAGACCCACAACGAGTTGAGGGAATACTACAGATCAGGCACCCAAGAAACATCAAGGAATTACAGTCTTTCATTGGGAAGATTAACTTCCTTAGGAGGTTTATTCCAAATCTGGCTGAACACCTTAGGAACATGACTAACATGCTGAACAAAGGTGTAGGAGTTAAATGGACTGTTAGAGCTAAACAATCGTTTGAATCAGTGAAACTTGCACTTACCCAAGCTCCCATCCTAATCAGCCCAGATTTCTCCAAAGATTTCCTGATCTTTTCATTCGCCTCTGAGCATACAGTGGCTGCAGTCTTGCTGCAGAAAAACACAGAGGGAATGGAACAGCCAATTGCCTTCTTTAGAAAAGCACTCAGAGATGCACCCTTGAAATAAAACATCATGGAGAAACAGGCCTATGCTCTGATTAAGGCCTTGAAATACTTCAGGGTGTACATATTGCATTCTCACACCGTAGCTTATGTGCCCAACATCATAGTCAAAGATATACTGTCCCAAGACCCAGATGGGAAAAGGGGCAAATGGATAGCTGTGATCTTAGAGTATGACCTTGAGATAAAACCCACCAAACTGATTAAAGGTTAGGGCTTAGCTAAATTAATGGCTGAATCAAACCTACAAGCCCTAGACATTAACATGATAAATACCTTGGATGAGCAACAAGAATTGCCTGATCTCACTGTTGAGGAAAAGTTTCAGAGCTCTCCTTGGTATTCTGACATTCTGTATGTGCTTGCACACCTCAATGCCCCTCCCGGATTATCAAAGACCAAGGCCAAATTCTTAAAGCTAAAAACCAGAAATTACTGCATTGTGAATGAAAACTTATACTAGAAGAATCCTAATGGCCTATTGCTTAAATGGTTGCCTGAGAATGAGGCAGAGAGGGTTAAACAAGAATTTCATGCTGGAGAATGTGGAGGCCATCTGAGTTGGAAAGCCACTGCAAAAAAAATACTCAGAGCTGGCTACTATTGGCCCACGCTCTTCAATGATGTCCATAAAATGATAGTTGCCTACCACAAATGCCAGATCTTTGAAGGCAAAAGAAAACTCCTCCCTTTACCCCTACAACCCATCACTGTTGAAGGTCCCTTTCTGCAATGGGGCCTAGATTTCATAGGGGAAATTCACCCTGCTTCTTCTGCACAACACAAATGGATCCTAACAGCCACAGACTACTTCACTAAGTGGATAGAGGCCATACCCACTAGGAATGCCACAGATTCAGTCATCATTAGTTTCCTAGAAGGTCACATCCTCTCTCGGTTTGGCTGCCCAAGGAAAATAATCACTGATAATGCTACTGCTTTCGGATCCAAGAAGATGGTTGATTTTTGTCACAGGTATCAAATAGCACTTGGTCATTCAACTGCCTATTACCCTCAAGGTAATGGATTAGCTGAATCATCAAACAAGAGCCTGGTGATCATCATCAAGAAGCTGTTGGAAGAGAACAAAAAATCATGGCATAATAAGTTAGTGCATGCTTTGTGGGCTGACAAGCTTACAACAAAGAAATCCATTGGCATGTCACCATTTCAGCTGGTCTATGGAACAGAAGCAGTATTCCCTACTAGCCTTGGGATACCAGTGATCAAGCTGGTCCAAGAAATACAAACAGAAGAAGATAGTATGGTGAGGAGAATAAACCAAACAATCCATCTTTAACAAACAAGGGAAGAGGTCTACAACAGAGTGGTGAAATTTCAGAAGAATATAAAGAAATTGTTTGACAAAAGAACCAAAGCTGTCGATTTCAAAGTTGGAGATAGGGTTCTGAAGTGGGATTCGAGAAGAGAGGATAAAGGAAAGCACAACAAATTTGACAGTTTGTGGCAAGGTCCATACCTCATTCAGGCCACCGTGGGTCCCAATGCTTTCTTCTTACAAGAATTAGATGTCACTGAGATGTTTGGGGGTCTTGTCAATGGCAAGAGGCTCAAACATTACTTCTTCTAATTTACAATTTCCAGTCTCCACACCCATTGTACATACCATTGCAGTTTTATTTTCAAGTAAAAGAGAAAATGTTTCAAAAAATAGAGGAAAAGGAGAGGTTCAGACATGCTTAAAACATGAACCTCTGATGTGCAATATATTGGCTCTAATAAGCTCAAAACCCGAGCCAAAGAAGGTAAAGTAGCTGGTCCTAACATGCCCAAAATCTAGACCAGCAGAGAAGAAAGAAGAATCAGCTCTAACATGCCCAAAACCAAAGCTGAAATGAAGATAAGAAGTGATTCTAACATGCTCAAAGCTTGAGTCACAAAGGGAAAGAAGGATGTTTCAAGTTTCAGATCCCATGCCTTCATAGTTTTTTTTTCATTTTCCCACAAATTCTATCCATGTGCAACTGTCTTTATGCCTTGGACTCACAGCAAGTCAGACAGTCTAATCCTGGCTTGATTGTTTTTCAAATATCGAGAAGAAATCTGCTGGACAGTTTAATCCCAGCAGATATTAGATTAGGTAGAGAAACGTATCAGACCAACAGTCTAATCTGGTCTCATGGAGTAATAAGTGTAGATTTAGAATAGGTTTATTTTCTGTTTGCAAAAATAAATCATGTAAAGGGTCTGCTAGCTCAAATGCACCCTAGAAGAAGAAAAAATGCTAGAACTGTAGTATGGGTAGGTAGTTTGTTGGAGAAAGTTTTCTGCTGATGTAATGTTTTCCTATTGTGGCAGCTGATCAAAGAAAGAAAAGGATGTGCCAAGCAGCAGGCCACTGGCCTACACCAAAGATCTACTCCCTGAATCCTTGACTCCTTCAAGAAGAAGCCATCCCCATGTGGAGCCACTGTTAGCCCCTTATAAATTTTGACGAGCAAGCAAGGGGCTAGTTTGTTCTGTAAGCCTGCAAGGAATGCATTTCCCTTGAAAACACATCATCCTTGCAGCCTTTTCAAGTTCCCTGCCTTGTAACTGTTTCCCTCTGCTGATTTAAGTCAATAAGCCTTTCTGATAAAGAACTATGCTCCAAAAGGTTTTATTTCGCCCCTTGTATCCCTGCATTGTTCCCCCATTCTATCCTTTTTTCCCCTTCTTCTAAATCCCCTTTTGATCCCCCTAATATCTCCATCAACCTCCTAAATTCATCCAAAATATCCATAAAGTTCCACCCTCGCCCTTGGTTTCCTCAAAATTCCCCTCTGTCTCTCCATCGTTACCCTCCTTAAGCCTCAAAATGCATTAAAAGGGTTAAAAACCCACTTTCAAACCATATAATAGGCCTCGGCCCCTTCTCCGCTAGCCCCCGCACCTTTTCCTCCCACAAAACCCAGTGCTGTGACCGAGCGCTAGCCCCGAAGGCACTGGTCCCATATGTTTATCGGGCACTTTCTCCACCGTTGATCCATATAGATCGAACGACGATCGTTTAAACCCACGGCGCTCGTGATTCACCTATTCAAACCACTGATCGCGCCATCGTCGTCCTTTCACCGCCAGATCAACAGTTCGGAGTGTATCTGCCACTGTGGTCCCCGTCGCGTGCCATACCATAAAACAGGCTGGTTTTCATTGCACCGCTAACATATATCTGTTCATAGGTCGGGTTTATTAAGGTTTTCATTTAAATCTCCTCCGCATTCCACCAACCTGCGCCATCTCTGTTCTCCACCATTCCACGGAAATTTTCCGCCATTTCTCTGCAGTCCCACTATCATCCACATCATCCACTCCCAGCCATTGGTTTCTTAACAAATTTCATGTTTTTGCAGGGCTATCAGAGGCAAAGAAACGCCATGGTTCAATATGTACTACTTCAATGGCGTGCTGCGCGGGTAGAATTAAATCTGGAAGCTAGTACTACAATGGAAATGCCCGGAAATGGTTACGGCGTCATGAATATTACCCAAGGACAGTTTAATCTTCGCAAGAAATCTATCCGGTGCCATTAAAGCCCAGATTTTGTAGATCGAGACATTTATGAAGCCATGGAGAAAGACCAGCTTATGATCAAGGATTCCAGCATTAAGAATTGAGGTTTTTGAGCTTTAATACAACAGTTTAGAGGCAAAGCACCAGATCAACGATCCCATAGATCATGCAAAGGTACAGCACACAGAAATCAATGCATATCAGGGGTTTATATAGCAGCAAAATGTTTTTCCTCCATAAAGGACAGAGCGCCCATGCAGTGTTAAATCTATGTTGTGTTCTAGAAATATTTCCTACCCTGAAACAACCCCAGTACTATCAGAGCATTTACTTCATCAGTATGGCATATTTCTTTATCATTTCTTTATCTTTTTTTTATTCACCAATAGCACCACACAGTACTGCAGTCAGAGTACTCCAGAATCATATTAGAGCTATCTATAGTCTGAAATAGATCATTCGTTCACCCAAAGAACATCAGAGATTAATGCACAGGATTTATACGGAATGGGCCTCGGCCCTCTTTCTTTCAGAAGTTTAATACTACATTTAGTTCTCCACCTAACTCCTCTTATCCTCCGGAGCTATAAATTCATGAAGAACTCATTGTAATGGTTGTTGATCAGTTATCAGAGAACTGCAAGTAGTTTCTTTTGAGACATAGTCTCTGTGTAAAAATTGTAAGATAGGTTGAAGGAAATGTTTTCAGACTGAGTATTCAGCTATTGGAAATGTTGTACTTGATTGGTGTTGCTATTTAATATGACAGACACATTTCTTTAGATCCTTATCTGGAGTAGCAGTGATGTTTTCCTATCTTTGTGTTTACATTCATTTCATTTCGTTTCTACTGGCTTGCATCATAATATTGGCATAGGATTTACCCTTGTTTGGTACCCTATGTTTCTGCTCTCCTTGCCATTTATGTTTCTCTCTTGAATGTATTATCTAAGAAATGATTTCAGTTAGTTTAACCAGTGTAGTGGATGTTTTTGCCTACTCTCTGATGTATGATTTAAATGAATTCAATTCTTAGATGTTTCTTTTTATAGATTCAGTTGGAATATTTGGGAACACTGGGGATTAGAGTTAGCCCTGTCCACTAGGATCCTTGTGCGACCAGCTAGTCTGTAACGTTGTGCTCTAAATTTGTGTTATCTCCTCCCCTCCTACTTTCCACATCACATAATCATCTTGAAGATCCTATGTTTCAGATGACTAGCCCAATTGAAAGCTTGCCTATTGAGTAGTAAGCAAATCCTTTCCTGACTCCATTTCCCAATGGTTTTGAATATTTCCTAGAATACTTCACCTCTGCCTTATACTTCTTTGCTCATTCTTGTCTTATATTGAACCCTTCTTTCTTGATAACTAGCAACAAAACAAACAAATCAAACTAAACAGAGCCCCAGAGCCTTATATAACTAGCCTAACACCTTCACTACTTGAACCTCAGACAAACACCTTTGACATATCGAGAGAGATCCCTCCTGGACCCGAGAGGGATAGATCACGAATTAAAGTGGTTACGATGTTCTCTCATCTTTTGGCCTTGCCCAATACGGCCAAAACATGGGAACTCCAACAAAGTCCATTTCATCGTAGTCGACTACTGCAGCAACATGAAATATTATGCCAAAGAATATCACAGTGAAATTCTTATTGTGAAATAAGCGATAAAATCACTAATCAAGTCGTAGACTTACGACATGATTATGATTTAATTGATAAAAGAGTTACTGAATATTTGACTTGGCAAGAAACAGAGGAGGGGAAAAGAACAGGTGCACCAATAATCAACGATAATCACATAGAAATGCTATTTAACAATTAGGATGCACAAATCAGGAAAGCAGAGCAAGCGGTAGAAGAAGTAACCACATCAACGAACAGTGTTATTGACTGCATAAATGAAAATTTGCACAAGGCAAATATGATCTCAGAAACCACTCCAAGGTATCTACTGAAAGCACAGCAACTGCAGACAGACTGGAGACAGAAGGCTCAAGAAAAGGCAGAATCGATTAAAAGATTAACTAAGTTAACTTGGGATTCTTACTGGGCATATTTGGTAAAACCACACAGCCAGTGCATGACTCTCAAATGTATCATCAATTTTGCCGAGAATATGGCGCCAGCTCTTTCCGATTCCATTTTCACAGGACAGTTAAAGTTAGAAGTCGGCCAGCCTACTCTTCTCAAACAAATGCTGAACGCTTGCAATTTCAAAGAACAGATTCACAAATAGTTAGTTGTTAGTTTTAATTTTAGATTTAGTATTAATTTTGATTTATTTTTTTCCTAAAATGAGGACGGTCATTTAAACCGTATCCTACATTTTTGTAATAAATTATTTTTAGATTTATTTAGTAGTATTTAAACCCTTCTCATGCATATAGAGAAAGGTCCTGAAATTTGTCAAAAACTTGTCCTCAGAACATGCACTTTTGCACCCTCCGAGGAGGTTTTGATGAATGAATGGAACATGATTTATTGATATCTGCGTTTAATATCTACTACTGATGTTGCACTTTTGTACTCTTAGTGGATGTTGGATTAAGAAGAGATAAGTCATTATTTCTTGAAGCTCATGAGTAGAACTAGTTATAAATGGTACTTTTATCTCTTAACTATTTCTGCCTTTGTGTTAAAGTGATATTCATGTTCAGTTGTTTATATATTGATGTGTGAATGCTTGAGTTATCATTTGGCACTTCTGTACGGTGATAGCTATTTATTTATGCTTAATATATGAGTAGCTTATTATGCAATATGTTTTTCACAACTGTTTCGTCTAACTTTTTATACGAAGTGGTTTATCTTCATTGAATTATTTTCTCATAATAGTTGAATGATCTTTATTACCAATTGTTATTTGAAATCATTTTAGATCGCATAACGGAAAGATTACATCCCGGGTTAGTGTAGAATTAGATATTTCTGTTTATTAGAATACAATTGCATGTTATTATATTAGAGTTAGAATAAAATCATTTCACTTAGGAACTTTTAGAAAGGAAATATCAATTCTCAACACACACACACACACATATTGGGAAACTGGTCCCATATCCCCAGTCGGACCCACTATACCAAATGGAAAAGGAGTTGCTAACCAAGGTCCAGACAGGTGGGTATCCCCTTGTTGTAGACCCGATTTTTAGAGCCTTCAACTTACCTTTTTCACTGGAAATGTGCATTGAAAATAACACACATCCTTTCCTACGAATACACTTTTCCTTCATAACTGTCACCATCCTATCTGAAGTTGTTTTCTTCTTACCTCGCAAGAATTTTTGTACTCCATTTTCATCAAAGCCTTCAATATATTTTTCATAAGAATCCTCCTTGGTCCTATGAAGATACAACTAGTCCATACCCAAAATCCTATTATTCAATCCCAATGGAAATACATTCAGATCTTACCCAATGATAAACTCTCTTCTTGTTACCTATATCCAACTGCACTAACCAAGATTTTGCATGCACTTCCTTGTTCAAACTACACTTATCCACCATGTCAGGGTTAACATAACTATAATTAGATCTAGGGTTAGTCAAAATAGAAACAAATCGATCAAAAAGCTTATCATCCATCTCAATGATAGATTCTTGATGATCTTCCTGCCTATTATCTAGTGATGTTCGATACGAGGAGTGTTATTCCCAACATCCCCAACAGTCTGTGCCTCCTATGCACTATAGATCTGTGACTTACCACCCTGATACTATGGAAAATATCTCTTGAGATTCTCCTTACCACATATCCAAAATTCTAATAGTCTGGTACCATCACCTCTATTCTACTTCCCTCTAGGCTATGACCCATGCCCATGTCTAACTACATTGAAATTATTGTAATTTGTAACATTTTATTTCCCTTAAGGATTATGAGGCCTTATTCTTTTTTACTTCCATATACCTTTAGCCTTATCTTTATATTTTCCTTTCCATCCTTTCTTAGATTCATTCTTACACTTTGAATTCTCATAATAGTGCTTCAATTTCCCAATAACTTCCACAAGTGACCGAGGCTCATCATACTCAATCTGATCTCTAAATGCTTATTGAAATCCATTGGCAAACCTATGAAATTTATTATTTTCATCCTTAATATATGGTACATACCTCAAAAACTCCAAGAATTTAGTCGTATACTCTTCATATGTTATCGATCCCATACTAAGCTCATTAGAATTGCATGTCTTTGCTATCGTAGTACCTTTTTGACAAGTAATTCTTTCTAAAGAGTCTATTGAGTTCATGCCAACTCAACTCTTTCCTGATGTCTCTAACTCGCTTCACATCTTCCCACCATATATCTTCTTTACCTTTCCGTCTGAAGATAACTACTTTAGCTTTCATATTATCTGTGTAATTATGCAAGTCAAAGAATTTCTTCATGCTAAGTAACCAAGCCTCTGCATCTTTCGTATTCTTCAAATCTCCATCGAAGGTAGGTGTATTAGATTTCTTAAACTCATCTTAAAACTACCCCATGTCACTCCTCTTATAAGCATGATAATGATGATGATTATAGTGCATGTCATGACCATAACTAGAGTAGTGTATGTGTCCGTCACCTCTTCTATCTAGAGTATCCAAGGATCTACCTCCTATGATTGTTGCATCTCTATCTCACCTATTCCCACCATGAGACCTACTCACATATGCCCCATTAGTCCCATCCTCCTATCCATAGCTGATTCAGAGTGGTCCCTGTCTCTGCAATTATGAAAAACTCTGAAGAATCACTACATTTACTTCTGTTTGTTTCTCCTATGCTTGCGTCATTTTTTCATTATCTCCTTTGCAACTCCTTATTTCTTCCTTCAAAATCCTCAATATGTCTGCTATGTCAGAAGAGTTCCCAACACCATTTTTCTCATCCGATTCATAGGGAGAATATTTGTAGTCTACCATCTTGCTAGTCATATTTATCTCTTCCTATAAGGCATATTGTGTCAGCTAAACCAAATCATAAAGAAAGCAACATACCTCAGTATAATCCAGGGAGGATATCTGATATGCAAGACTGACCAAATTATCACAATACATACTATATAAACATAATCATAACAACATATATATATCATACTAACCATAACCCATTCATCAATGCATGACCATATCAACCACACATCATGATCTCAGGCATGAAACCTACAACCATATCAATGTATCCATGAAACACATAAACACTGACATGCATAAATAATGCATAACAAATCAAACACTCATGATTACCCCTTCCAAAACCACCCCATCAACTTTCACAGGGTGACATCATTGCAACCATGACCACCACCATGCACCAAGCACATCTCTCTAAAGACCACCATGCACATGAAACAAGCACATGGACCATAAGTATAAGGGATACAGATGTAACTGACATGAAATCATGACGAACACACTGCCCATCCAATCCAAAGGGTGAATCATTCTCTAATACCATTTTGTAACACCCTCCTCCCACATCTACCCAACTAACCAGCCAATTGGGGTAAACATGTGACTAAGAGTTACTATGATATGATTCAACTCCCTATGTGTCAAATAAGGAAGTGGAACTGATGGAACACAACAACACATACCCTCTACACCTACAACATAACATCCATGAGCCATATAAACCTTCCAGGTGACTAGCCCCTAAAATAAAACTAAGTTTTTGCTGCATTCATCCCCCAGTCACACCCTTGCCAAGCCCTCTAAGTGCTAGAGAGCCCCAGTCGCTCCCATGAGCCTGCATGAGTGTGATTGCAACCTTTTTTTCTACTAGTTCTGTTCTAGTGACTATGAGATTTAAGGCTAAATTTCAGGGCTAAGATGCAAGTCACTGCCGAGAACTCCATGATAGTTCTACGAATGAAATATAACATCAAAATAATGGTACAAATTAAATTAATTAAACAAGGACTTGACTGGACCCTTACTAACCATGATAGGCGTTTCTTCAAACATGTCACAAATATATATTCTACAGGTTTAAAGTACATATCTGAGCATATGGGTCTAATACTTATCTGAGAATGGATAAGAAAAATTGATGCCTCATTACATTAGTTGCATTATCATCTATTAGGTCATATATTAATTGTTCATTCATTTAAAAATAAAAACATGATGAGATACATACACCATCACTATCATAAAACATGTTCATAACCAGCATATAACCAACATAAATAATAAGCATACAACATACATAGAATCCACATATAAACCAATACATTTTCACACAAAATACCAAGGATAATAAACTCTTATTGATGAATGAAAAATCCAACCCAGTATGGGACTACCATTTTCCACCTGACCATAGATTGACTGATCCAAATCTCTCTTCAACGAATCACCCTTGTGCCATATCCCTAGCATGAATGTGAGACTTATAACCAGAGAACCAACAAGGGCTTCCCGAGGCTAAACCACCTTACCCTCATCAATAGAATCACGCTTTACCACAATCCTCATTGGATCACTAAGCCATAAACAAGCATGGATTCCACCGGATCTCTCCACCTAAATCGTGAAGAATTTCTCCATCTTAACCTCTCAGAATTATCTTTTATCCCTCTATTATCATTCAAGGTATTACTAGGCCTATGAGGTCTCCACCCTCAAGTATTTACCGTGTATCCCAATTTGGGATTCCTAGGCACAATCAAGGGTACCACCATTGCGTTTTACTGTGTATCCCGCCATTCATTGGTTAAGGGATTCCTAGGCTCAATCGAGGTGTTAACATCCAGGCTTTACTATGTATTCCATCTATGGATTCCTAGGCTCAATCGAGGTGTTAACATCCAGGCTTTACTATGTATTCCATCTATGGATTCCTAGGCTTTGTGAATAATCTTGAGACCACCCCATTTATCTTGGAGTCCATCTAGCAATCCAGATCTACTGAAACATGAAAACCACATCACACCATGGCTATCTAGAAATGGAAAGGCAAGGCTAAAGAACACCATCACACCTGACAAAACCCATGCCAATGAAAATAAGAGAACCAAGAACACACATGCATAACCATGCATTACAAATATAGCAAGGAAACCATACATGCAAATAGATACGTGCAAGTGAACCCATTGTAACTTCTTGATCCTGCTCTTCCTTGCTTGATCTTTGCTTCCTCTTTATATTCTTTTCATTTCTTGATTGAAAGCGAAATGCTCCAAGAAAACTATAAGTGTCTAAGAGGGCGAGAGATAGAGAATAGAGAGAGAGCTCCAAAACTAAATGGACAAATGTACGAACTAATCCTTAGAAGCCTTTTTATCAATTAGGCCTATATTTTCTTCATTTTCCATCGTTTTCCTTCAATTTCCTCCTCACATGCAACCTGTGACCTTTCACCTTCATTTTCTCCCAATTCCCATTATTTTCATAAATAAACTTCCAACTAATGCCACTTTTCCTTTTCAAATCTTTTTCCATTGCGTTTTCCAATTTCCTTGGCCATAATAAACCAAATGAACACCCACACTAGGATGTTTTTTCCCAAAATGTAACTTGGAATAAGTGTCCCATGACCTTGGTCTTATATTATTTTACATGGACTTTTAACTAGGGTTGCTACAATTTTCATGTGATGCTCATAGGTAAAAAAGCAAGTTGGTGCGACCGTATGAAGATGGACAATTCACATACAAAATTTGTGACATGGTTGTGATGGGTCATTTTTTGAAAAGGTAAAAAAACAAGGTGGTCACTTTATATATATATATATATATATATATATATATATATATATATATATTATGCTTGAATATATATCTTACAAATACAGTCATCTAGTCATAGTAGTTCATATCAATCTCATCGAAATCGAAGTGAAGGTAGGTGAACAAAGGAGATGGAAGATTATAGAATATGAGCATGAACGTATTATGGAGACTTGCATTCCTATCACCAGTTGGCCAGATGAGTAGATGATGAAAATGGAAATCCTAGCAGTCGAGTTTGTTGCATTCAACTGTAATCTAATCTAGAACAAGAGATTCACATATGAGTTTTGTAATTTAGAAATATGAAAATTAAAATAAGAATAAATTTAATTGGTTGTTTGTGGCTAGATATATCTTGCAAATTGCTCTCTCCATTGATACACATTTAGTTTATTTTAGTGTACTTCCATTTTCTCAATATAATTGAAAAATAATTTAAAGAAATATAAATATATGTTAAGGGTGTAGTGCAAATTATAAACAAATGGAAGATATTCTCGAAGAAACTAATTTGTTTCTTTTCTTAATCCTACAAAAATAATTTAGAAACAAACAATAATTAAGGTCATTCAAATGTTGGCTTAATCATTTGGATTTCCAAGGAAAGAACTTCATACATTTTTTCATTGAATGGTATGTCATTGATGTCCTTAATTTATATGTTTCATTTTATTATACTTTCGTTAAATTTATCTACATAGAGGTTTTAAACATTTTTTATTCTACAGTCCAACATTGTGTCTCTTGGTTAAAGTAACTAGAAAGTCTAAATTTTTTATTTAGAGGTTAGAGAAATGAAGGCTTAGGGAAATGTAATTGTTTCATATTACATTTCCATTCCCCATATAATTACTAAATTACATCCTTTAGTTTATTGTCGTATACCTTGTCAGCGTGTGAGGCATTCAGTGGAGGTCATGGGCAGTCTTCTGTCCAATGTTGTGCCATTGTAAATCAATGCATAGACCCATGCTCCCATTTATCCTAGTCTTATTCATTCTTGACATATTTGCAAAATTAACTGCACTAAGAAGAGGAAAATATAAGTTATGTCACTTATGTGGTGCCCTTTTCCTTCTGCCATAATTCTCTTTTATGTTTGTTTTCGTTTAACTTCCTTATTACAATATAATGGTCAATGTTAGTGTTCAGCATGGTCTCAATTTGAATATATCCCTTTTCTTTTATACTCCTCATCACTTCACAGCTTGAGAGAGTGAATATGTATAAAGAATCTATAAAATTATCTGTTAAACACCCAAATGTTTTAATAATCAAATTAAAGTCATATTTTTTTTTCAATTTGTGTGAACCCTAAAAGTATTATTCCCTTCAGTGGTATCATCATTTATATCCTCTAGAAATGATAATTATAAATAAAATATTATTGCGTATTTCATTGTTTGATTGGTAATATTTTATTTTTTATAATAATATTAATTTTTTTAAATACTTTTAGTATTTTCAAATTTTATCGTGATAAAATCAAAATCAAAATTCATTATCACTCAAAAGAATTAATGTGCTATAAATACTTTTATATAAAAAATGCTTTAAATTAAAAATTTCCAAACATTTAATCAATAAAAATAACCAAATTTACTTATATTAAATTTTATTATAAAATTAAGTAAAACTTATTATAAAAATCATGATTTTATTATTACTATCTTAGAGTCTATGAAATTGAGAAATTTATTGCTAAGTATTTTCTAAAGTACATGCTTTCTTTGAAAGACGAGGATATGGCATGTTCCTTTGATATAATGGTAAATTTGTAAGATGGGTAGATGTTTGTAAGAGAAAGGAAAAGAAAGAAAAACCCTTGAACACCTCTCATATTTGATTTCTTAGTATGTCATACTTGGTACATACTGGTGATTGATTTTTAATATAAAAAATGATGATGAAGATGAGAAAGTGATGAGAGAAATGTATGTATTGACTTGAGTTGAGTGGGCATATGAGTCAAGAAATTCCTTGCAAATTATTTATTTCAGTCCAGAGAGAATCACAGAAATGCACTCGAATTTGGAATTACTTAAAACGAAGATTGGAGTCTTATGGTATTTTCTTTTTGTTTTGCTCGTGTTTAATCACACTAACGAATTTTAACACTATCTAACATCTTTTAAATATAAAGAAATGCTGTATACTGTTTTAAAATTCATATAATAAAAAATTTAATGTTTTCAATAACACGAGGTTTCTTCGTAAATTATGTCAATCACTGTATATTTATTATTATAAGTTACACCACCACCGATAAGAGAATTTTTTTTTTAAAATTTTTACTTGTGGAACATCAAAGGGGTATGGCTGTATGGGTGAAGTATTAGTAATTACCACACGTCTCCGTCTCAATAAACTCCTCAACGATTTCCATATGCCTCTCCCAAAAAATCCCTCTGCATTTCCAACTATAAATATGTGTGTGTAGATAGACAAAAGCACACAAGTACTCACACACTTCTTTCTCTAATTGGGAAGAAGGGAGAAATGGAGCTCCTGTGCATCGCTTCTCTGCATCCCTTCCTCAAGTTATCATCGCTTCTGTGCATCGTTGCCTCTCTCAAATTATTGCTTCCCTGCCTTATGGCTGCCTCTGATCTGCCTCCACCAATCTCTATCAATCACCAATCTCTGTATACTCATGCTCAGCATGGAGAGGGCTCATCATCAATGGACGCCCACGAAAAAAGGGACCTCCATGCTCTCTTATCCTTCAGAAAGTGCATTACAGCGGATCCATCTGCCGTGCTCTCCAACTGGACGGCACACAACTCGCAGAACATCTGCAATTGGTATGGCATTCGCTGTCGGAAAAACACCAAAAGAGTCGTCCACATTGACCTCTTGGTATGCATTGCCCACTCGTACCCACCAAGTTAGCATCGCTTCTGTGCATCCCTTCCTCAAGTTATCATCGCTTCTGTGCATCGTTGCCTCTCTCTGCCTTATGGCTGCCTCTCTGCCTCCACCAATCTCTATCAATCACCAATCTCATGCTCAGCATGGAGAGGGCTCATCATCAATGGACGCCCACGAAAAAAGGGACCTCCATGCTCTCTTATCCTTCAGAAAGTGCATTACAGCGGATCCATCTGCCGTGCTCTCCAACTGGACGGCACACAACTCGCACAACATCTGCAATTGGTATGGCATTCGCTGTCGGAAAAACACCAAAAGAGTCGTCCACATTGACCTCTCTTGGTATGCATTGCCCACTGGTACCCTCTGGTTCGAAGGTACCCTTTCTGTGTCTATCGGCAATCTGTCTTTATTGCGCACTTTCAATGTTTCTGGTCATGATTTATATGGAAGAATTCCTCCCGAGATTGGGCATCTTAAATCGTTGCAAGTACTTGACCTCAGCCGGACTGCGCTCAACGGGTCTATTCCAGGCGAATTGGGCCTGCTGCACAAACTCCGCGCCCTCAATCTTTCATTAAATTCTTTGAAAGGAGGAATTCCACCACAGATTGGCCAGCTTAAAGCGTTGCAACTACTTGACCTGCACAGCAATCAGATCGTGGGCCGTATTCCAGTTGAGTTGGGGCAGCTTAAAGCTTTGCGAGTTCTTGACCTGAGCGGCAATCAGATCATGGGCCGTATTCCAGTTGAGTTGGGGCAGCTTAAAGCTTTGCGAGTTCTTGACCTCCGTTACAATGCACTCAACGGTTCTATTCCAGCCAACTTGGGCCTGCTGCAGGAACTAGAGCAACTGTTTCTAGGAGGCCGCAATGAATTTTCAGGCAATATACCAGGAGGCCGCAATGAATTTTCAGGCAATATACCACATCAGTTAGGTAATTTGACAAAACTTAAGCAACTATGGATTTCTGGCTTTAATATTTCTGGTTCTATTCCTCATGGAATATTTAGGCTTCCCCTCTCTCGTCTATATCTTAGTCTTAACCTCACAACAAGCCTACCTAAACTCATTGGCAACTTGACCAGGCTGACCGACTTAACACTTGAAGATTGTGGACTTAGTCACATCCCTGTAGAAATTGCCAATTTGAACAAATTGACCTCCTTAGATCTCTCTTACAATAAACTCACTGACCTCCCTGAAGGCATTGCCAATTTGACCAAATTGACCTCCTTAGATCTCTATTACAATAAACTCACTGACCTCCCTGAAGGCATTGCCAATTTGACCAAATTGACCTTCTTAGATCTCTCTTACAATAAACTCACTGACCTCCGTGAAGGCGTTGCCAATTTGACCAAATTGACCTCCTTAGATCTCTCTTACAATAAACTCACTGACCTCCCTGAAGGCATTGCCAATTTGACCAAGTTGACCTCCTTAGATCTCTCTGACAATAAACTCACTAACAATATACCTAAAGTTATTCTCAACTTGACTCAATTAGAAAAGTTAGATCTTTCTTCAAACATGCTTAGTGGTGGGATTCCTATAGCTCTTACCCACTTGAGTCAATTGGATAGCCTAGATCTGAGTAATAATATATTAAATGGTAGTATTCCTATAACTATTAATAATTTGAGTCAATTGAGTGAATTATATCTTAATAATAATACACTTACTGGTAGCATTCCTGAAACCATTACCAATTTAAAGAACCTTCAATTCCTTTCCCTCTCAAACAACAATTTGAAAGGCACAATTCCAAGAGCCATAGGAAAGCTTCATTTGTTGGAATACTTAGTCTTGGATTCAAACAAGTTAACTGGACATATTCCATATAGCATAGGCCATTTAAGCTCTCTCTCTATGCTAACCCTATATAATAACAATATCTCAGGGAGTATACCTGAGAGTATTAATGGTTTGATTTCATTATACACATTAGATTTATCAAAAAACAACTTGGATGGACCGATTCCTAATGGCATTGGCAATTGTACTCAAATGGAAATATTCTCTGCTCACTCTAATAACTTTACTGGGACATTGCCTGCATCTTTGGCCAATTGTACACAACTTCAGCAGCTGGATTTAAGTAAAAATGGATTGACGGGGGACCTTCCTCAATACATCACATCTTTTCAGGACTTGGAAGCTCTAATCCTTGGCTATAATAATCTGCATGGTTATATTCCTCAAGATATCACAAATCTTACCAAGTTGCATGTGTTGGATTTATCCAACAACAAATTCACTGGAAGGATACCAACACATCTTGACAGGCTCATTGGATTTGCAAATGTGTCAAATAATGAAGAATTAGATTTGGAATTTATTATTGACATCAAAGGAATTGAGTATAATGTGTCATATCTATTGCCTACAAACACTATATTTGATTTGTCTTGTAATAATCTTACAGGAGAAATCCCTACAAATATAGGAAGCATGAGTAGCTTAAGACTACTAAATTTATCGGGAAATCAATTGGAAGGACATATTCCTGCATCTCTCAGTGAGATACCTTCTTTGGAGCAATTGGACTTCTCAAAAAACAAATTGAGTGGACTTATTCCTGAAGTTCTCTCTAGATTATCAATGTTGGCTTCTTTCGATGTTTCATATAACAACCTTTGTGGCTCAATTCCAACAGGGACACAATTTTCCACTTTCAATGTAACATCTTTTGACAAGAATGAATGCTTATGTGGGCTTCCTCTACCAACATGCAAGAAAAATGATATGCCAACTGTTGAAGGCAATAGCAACAACAGTAATGCTAAATGGGGATTGTTGAGCTATGCCAATGAAAAAGTGTCCTTGTTAGCATTGTCATTGGGATTAGGGATCGGATTTGGTGGAGTTGTTGCTATGTTCATCATTTGGGACAAAGCAAGATGTTGGGTAATGGGCATGTCCACACCAAAGCCATTTTATGGAGTTTACAGATTCCCAAAATAAGTCAGAAAGCTTTCTCCATATAAATGTAATATTGTAGGTCTTATTATTATTGCAGAAATTGTCTTCTTCCCAAAATTTCCAATACATAATTTCTTTTTGGAGTTTATAGATTTCTAAAAGAAATCACAAAAATCTCTAAGATGCCTCAATATATTAATGTATGTCTTATTATGATTGTAAGAGTTTTCTTTTCCTAAAATTTCAAATACATCTTTTTTTCAGATTTTTTTCATTATCAACCTAAAAGCACATGAAACATATAATTTTATTTTTTAAATTATTTTATATTTACAATAAGTGAGTGTTTCTAAAATTAAATTATTTTATATTTACAAAAACGGAGTGTTCGTATGATGAGTTTGACTAGATAAATCTAACCAATATAATCTTTGGATTTTCTTCTCGGTCTAATAATTTTTTACCACGTAGAAACACGAACCATACCTCTCGCTCTCGAAGTATAAGGATTGCATTTGGCATTAACATCGGTGACAAGACCAACATATTGGTTGCCTTTACAAGCGGGCCTCTCTCTTCTTATGCATGATCCACAGAGTGAGCAGCGCTTGGAAGCGATGGACATCAGTAAAAATTATCCATAAAAAATAAAAAATTACTTTCGCATTATATTTTTTTATTTATTTTTATAAATTACCAGGTTAGAAATACCTGGAAATTGATATGACTTTGATAAAAAAAACAAATACCTGCACACCCTGATAAAAAAAACAAATACCTGCACACCCACGAGAGGAGAAAGTGAAGAAAATTAGGAATTCTGTAGAAGAAATAGATTAAAATTATGTGTAAAGGAGCCATCGCAGACTAATACTTATAAGTGGGTGGGAACCTCTCCAGGAGCCATAGTTGAAGTATTTACTTAAATCACTGGAAAGTATGGCCATGCTAAAAAGCGGGAAGATATTGTGGCTCATGTTACTCGTACTGATTATCAGCTAATCGACATTTCTGAGGATGGTTCTTGTGGCTTAACTTAATTATTAAGTTCTTTCCGCAAAAGTGAAGAGTGATTTACTAACATGTGATATTTTATGCTAAGAATCTATATCTACATGCAATATTATGTATTGTTATTTGAGTTGATGTGCTTATCTACATTAACAATATATTCCTATATATTCCTGATTTGAGAATGATAAAGCTCTGTTAAAATAATAAATTAATTGAATTCTCAAAGGAGTCTGCTAAAGATTCTGAAATAAAAAAATCTCAACATATCTTTATTTTCTCATTTAGAAAAATTCTCCATATCTTTATTTTTTCATTTAGAAAAATTCTCCATGTTCTAAAATAAAGCAAGGACAATTTTAAAGTACTTAAATACAAAATTATGTCCTTTGATGCAAAATTAGAAAAGTTTCATGACTTTGAAAATGTAGCTGTGGTTATAAGAGACACTTAGCATAACATCCTAAATGGTAGTTCATGACCACTATTCATCTATAGTGAGAATAGATAAGTGCAACTTTCCAGTTCATTGCAGCTCAGTTGGTGAAATATTAATTTTATGTTAATCAATATTTAGTAATTCACTGTAAGTTGTGAATATCCGTAAATATTTATTTATTTTAATTAAAAATCACTATTATATATATATATATATAAATTTAGGTTTTGAAAACGACCTTCCCAATTTTTTTATTCTTTAAATGTAAATTTGCAACTTCAAAAATAATTAATAATTTTATAAATATAAAACATCCTCTTATATATATATATATATATATATATATATATATATAAAACTTTTTTATAAATATTAAAAATTATAAAACCTTCTAAACATTTAATACTTTTTATAATAATTTTTTCCATAACAGCTTATAAAATGTTTATTGGTGACATTGCTTTATATTCTATTTCATAACAACAACATAGAAATATAAATTGAAAATTTTAAATTATCAAATATTAATTTTCTTTTTTTATTTGATTTATATTTTTACAATTTTTTTTTTTAATCAATCATAACATTTGTTCTAAATAATTATAAATATTAATAAAAAATATTTATATTATATTTAAAAATAAATATATTAAAAAAAAACATCATAAAATTTATTCTAAATAATTATAAATATTAATAAAAAATATTTAAATATAAATATATTAATAAAAAACATTTAAATTATATCTAAAAATAAATATAAATAGAGAGTTTATATGATAATAAATTTAAATATAATTATTGTTAATAAAATATACATTATTATAAATTAAGGGTGATATTTTTATGTATTTAAATAGAAATTATATAATATTTAAGAATTATGAATATATAATTAAAAATGATGAGCTTTGGATGGGGAGTTAAAGGTTGGAACTAAAACTCTACATTTTAAAATGCAAATTTTCACCTCCATTCTATTAAATGGGTTGACAATGACACATGAAATTGTGCATTCTAAACCGTGCATATTAGAATGCATAGTTTCATTACCCACTCCATCATAATACATAATTACATAAGATGAATATGAGGTAGGGGTGAAAGGTTGTATTTTAAAATGCATAATTTTAGCTCCCACCCAAGGTGAAACTATAGGTGGAGATAGTGTGGGAAATTGTACATTTGAAACTATGGGTGGTGTGGAGGGTGAACTATACATTTTATTGTGTATGGGGGTGAGGGGAAAAATTATGTATTTCAAAGTGGTGGGGGTTGGGGATAAAACTGTGCATTTGTTTCACCACTAAAAATCACAACTTTACCCCCACCCATAGTGAAAAAAAATGCACAATTTCCCCTTCCACCCCTACCCATAAAAAATACACATATTTCACCACTCAGAGTACACCCACAATCAAATAAATAGTCTTTCAGCCCTCATCGATGAAAATGCATAGGTTTTAGCCCCCAACCTCACCAATAATAATATGTGAAGTTTCACTCTCAATCCCCAATTATAATTATGATTGGCAATGTGAGTTGAAACTATGCATTTTTTTGAATATGGGTGGAAGTGGAGGTGACACTATGGGTGTACAATTTATAAATGATGGGAATTATGTTCGAAAAATTGCCATTTAATGGTTTAGCTGATTTATTAATTTGAATGTAATAAGTTATTTATTACCACTACATTCAAAGCACGGGAAAATAAAGTTATAGTCTAAATAAAGATATGAAGTTGAAGTCAATGTGTAGATAATAAATTTATATTATTTTTAAGGTGATGTAATTATTTTGAATTAGTTTATGTCAACAAGATGAGACCAACCCTTAAGAATTAACCAAATCAATTGTTCCATTTTTCTAATATGTTTTCATTAATCTAGAATGTTTTGCAAGTCATTAGTTTGATTACCTTGGGGTCAAGTGCACCAAGTCTACATTACCTGCTTTATATTGGATACCATCTTTGAATGGAGTGGTCAAAATGAGAATCAATAACAACATTGAAAACACCCTTGAAGGGCCCTCAAGTGTAAAAACAAACATGGAAATCTAGATTAAATTTTAATCCCTAAAATTAATAACTACGTGCTTAGTTTAATTAATTAGAGAGTTCAACAAACTCCTTCCCTTGAAGGGTACTAATCATATCGTTTTGTGTGTGTATAAATTGTATTGTGTACATTAAATCAATAATTAACAGGGAAAAATTTAAGAAACCCCCCAAAATTATATGTATAATAAATGGGCGAATCCCCATGGTATATAGAAAGATGTATAGGATATTTTTTCATTAATATATATATATTGTCTAATTTTCACTAAATTATAAAATTTTCTTAAATATTGACGAATTTTTCACTAGGTTATAAAGTATTGAAAATTTCTTTGTTATTATTATAAAAAAATTAGTAAACATTGTAAAATATTAGTGATTCGTTACCAATGTATAGAAACATACGTAATAATAAGAAAAATATTTAGTTAAAAACTATGATATACAATTTCCATGTTTTGGAAAAGAAAATTCATTGGTAATGTTGCTCAAGGTTGTTATAAATTATTGCAAATCTTTTTGCATGTTTTTATTATGTTTTACCACAAATGTCTTATCGCATCCCAAGGGGAAATTAATTGGAAAGGCACCCCCAAAGGCATGTGATTTTGAACCAAATAAATTATTTTGCTCAAACTTGGTCTTTACGCATCTAGATAACCCTGCCATATTCTTTGTAATTCATATTCTATAGGCTTTACATGAAAATAAGGTCCATGAATAGATATATCAAATACAAGAATATTTACATAAAATTATTTTGTTTTCTTATACATCACTTTTCTAAAAGGTAGATACTTCTCCAATTCCTCAAGTTCAAATAAACCAACAACTTTAAAATATGGTGTTTCATCATAAATGTAGGTTTTTCACTATCTTTTGCATCATAACTATTGTAGTTGTTGTTGCAATTTATTCTACCGTTAACAACTCTAATAATGTTGACTTGGTAAAAAATTATTTGAAATCACACAAAATAAAAAATGAGAATGAATGGAAGATGAATATGCATTGAAACTTAATTTCCTACAAAATGAAAAAAAATGTAATAACACAAACTCATTAAAAATATACAATGGGTGTGTTAAAAAATCTAACAGAAATATAAAAAATAGTCTATGCATGTTCATTACTTCGAATAAGATGTCAGAAATCAATGATCATCAAGGGGGTTTTCATTTCAAGAATAATACTACACTAAACAATATATCGTTCTCAACTAATTACATGTGATGCTTTTTTGTATCGATATAAAAGTATAATTGCATTAGATGAATGTCCTTCTCATGATAATATGACTTTTGTTGAGATTCCACAAGAAAAAAATTTGATCCTAGTGAAAATTAAGCACCTGCACTAGGGTGGGGCCCACAGGCTATTTTTAGGTGTATGTCTATTTTTATTATCCCTTAATTTAGATGGACATTAAACTATGATATATTCTCAATGAGAACTTGAAAATAGTTAACTGAAGTGGAAAATTAGTTAGCTAAGTGAATTTCGAGTTAAGAGGTTGGTTGGTAGGACATGCTGGTTGACTTTAGTTGTAACTGAGTGATTCTAGTTGTAACATAGTTGGAAGTGCAATGGTGCATGAGTTGTGTAAGTTGTAAATAGTTTAACTCAGTTAAGTGAGTTAAACTCAGTTGTGCTAGTCGTAACTGAAGATACACTAGTGAGAGATCAAGTGAATTAATTATTAATTAATTCACAAGTAGTGATCTCACATGCAACAAAACATTTACTATTATTAATTAATTCACAAATAGTGATCTCACATGTAACTGAAGATTTACTATTATTAATTAATTCACAAGTAGTGATCTCACATGAAACTGAAGATTTACTATTATTAGTTGCATGCATGTCAGATCCAATGGAAACCCGGTTGGGTTCTAGGTGAAAGGGAAGTAAACTATCAGTTGTGACATTATCTGCTTGCACACATGAAAGCACACACACATTGGATGAGCCCATGATACTTGCGTAGTCAAGGCAGACAATAAGGCATCAATTTAGGGATTGCTTTCAACAGGGATTGCACAGTGAAGGAAGGCTATCTAGAGACAGTAAATTGGCTAAGTGATTTGCCAATTTTTGTATGACAGTGTGAGACAATTAGTTGATGTACTGAGATCTCTTATGGTTAGAGTTTTGTATGTAACTATTTCATGATACATGATATAATATACAATAGAATATAGTGGGGTTTTTAGCTATAAGCTTTCCCCGAGAAATTACTTGTGTTGTGTGTGATTGATCTTTCTTCATGCTTATGTAATTGGCGATTTTGTTTTTAATTTCGTAACGATTTGTAGAAGTGATTCAGTATTTAGCTTTAGAATATTTTTATATAAGGTGAATCCAACATATACATGCATATTGTATAATTTCTACATGGTATCAGAGCATAGGAAATTGCAGAAGTGAAGCAGGAGAGGAGTTTGTGGTTGGAAAGAATTTGAATTTGCAGAAAGACTTTCCTGGTGCTACGATTGATTCAAGATCGAAATGGCTTTCAATGACTTGAGGTTAGAGTATGCAATCAAGGTCAGATCCAACTACATTGCTTGGAAGGACAGGATGGAGGTGGTACTCGAAGATAATGGCTTGAAGGAATTCATTGAAAAAAATGTTCCTAAGCCAGATGCTGCAGATGATGCCAATATTGATGCATGGAAAAATAAAGTGGCAAAGGCGAGGAGGATCCTATTGGAGGGAGTATGAGACCACAATGTCTCAAGCCTCCATGGGAAATCCACACCATATGCTATGTGGAAGGCTTTGACGGATCTATTCCAAAGCAGTAGCGACCATAGGAAATTGGCACTCAAAGATAAACTCAGGAAGATCAAGATGGAAAAGGGTGACACCATTCCAAAGTATCTCACAATTTTTTTCCAATGTCGGGATGAACTGGGGAGTGTGGGAATAACAGTCGCTGATGATGATTTGGTGAGCTTGGCTCTCCTAGGACTTCCTAAGAGTTGGCACAGTTATGAAGACACTGTCAACGGAAAGGAAACATTTCTGGATTGGGAATGACTGTGGTTGGATCTGGTGTAGGAGGAGTTTAGGTGGAACACCAAAGATGGCTCTTCATCAAAGCATGATGATGAAGAGGATTTTTCTTAGGCTACCAAGGCGAAGAAGAGGAAGGGGAAGAAATTCCATTCTAAATTCGAGTCTAAAGGAAAGAAGAAGGACATGTCTAGGGTGAAGTGTTTTCATTGTCACGAACATATGCATTTTTCTACTAAATGTCCACAAAAGAAGAAGAAAAAGAAGGTTGCTGGATCTGCAGCTGGTGAGGCCCTTGCCTCACAATTTGAGCTTGAATTCTCCTTGATTACATGCACGGTGTCTAGTGCATTGGGATCAATGTGGTATTTGGATAGTGGCACTTCCTTTCACATGAGTGGAGATAAGGAAATTTTTAGTGACTTGGAGGAGAAAGATCTCCAGATGCATATTGAGATGGGTGACGACGGATGATGCAGTTTTACCGAGATTGGTACCATTACCTTTCAGAGGGAGTTAGGTAAACCATTTAAATTAAAATATGTGATTCATGTACGAGGTTTGAAGAAAAAATTGGTCTCATTCGCAATGTTGGAGGACAGAGGCTATGACGTTGTTTTTAGTGATGGAAAATCTTTCCTGAGACATAAAAAAATAGGTCAAGCTAAGAGGATAGGGATTCGAGTTAAGAATATCTAAAAGCTAGAGGTAGATGGTTGCGCTGCCATGATGGGAAAGGAGGATAAAGTGGTGACCTGGGATGATGAATAATTATGGCACAAGCGATTGGGTCGTCTTCATCATGGAGCCTTAAAAGTCATGCAACAAATATCTACTAGACTTACAATGGGAACACTTTCTTAGTTAGATCAGTGCAAGGGTTGCGCCATGTGGAAGTATGTAAAGTCCACCTTTCATGAGAAGGAGAACCGTTCTTAGGGGATCCTTGAGAGAGTTCACACAGACCTGTGTGGGCCATTCTCGGTTGCTTCAACAACAAAACATAAGTACTATGTAATATTTGTTGACGACGCTTCCTATAAATGCTAGATCTTCTTCATGCAAAAGAAAGATCAAACATTCTCTAATTTTTGTGAGTTTAAGGAAGTGGTGGAGAAAGAGTCGGGGAAGCAAGTGAAGGCTCTTAGGAGAAATAATGGTGGAGAATACATATCTAACGAATTCAAGAACTTCTGCAGCAAAGAAGGAATTCGAAGATAACTCAAAACACCTCACAACCCAAAACAGAATGGGGTCGCAGAGAGGAAGAACAAAACGATCATAGGTACAGCACGAGCGACGTTACATGATGAGGGCTTACCAATACATTTGTGGGTCAAAGCATGTAACACTGCGGTTTATGTGCAAAATCGTTGTCCTCATAGAGTACTTTGCATGAGTACACCTGAATAATATTTCACTGGTAAGAAACAGGATGTTTCACACTTTAAGATTTTTGGCTCATCTATTTATGTGCATGTGACCAAGGATGCTAAGAAGAAACTGAAGCCGACTCCCGAAGTTCAGATTTTTGTGGGGTACATAGAAATACGCCATAATTATCGTGTGTATTTTCCAAACAGAAGAATGAATATTGTGCAACGAGATATAGAATTTTATGAGGGGAAAGCCATGCGGTTGTCGCTTGAGAGGGAGCTAGACTTGCATGCGGAGGAGGAACTATTGGTTCCCAAAGATGGGTCTCAAGATGTGGATTAGCCACATGAGGAGGTTCATGGAGTGGAAGAAGCCATCCATTAGAAAAGGAAAAAAGCGCACCATGAAACCTGATAGGCTAAGACTTGATGCTACAGAGAATGTAGGAGCCCCTACTTCACAGCGCAGATAGAGACAGTCTCCTAACTGATTTACTTGATACATGGCTCTTATGAGCAAATGTATTTTAACTGAACCATCTTCCTTTTAGGAAGAAGTGCGACAACCTACTTGGGTTGATGCAATGGTGGAGGAGAATGACTCCATTGTCAAAAATAGTACATGGGAAATTGTCCCAAGACTAGTTGACAAATCAGTGGTAGGTTCGAAATGGATCTACAAGGTAAATAAAGTTGTTGATGGGATTTTGGAGAAATACAAGGCCATATTTGTGGCTCAGGGTTTCTCACAGATCGAGGGGAGAGATTATGATGAGACTTTTGTGCCTATCGCAAGGTACTCTTCCATAAGGACCATCCTTGCACTCTCAGTGCATATGGGCTGGCGCATTCAATAGATGGATGTCAAAACTGCGTTTCTCAATGGAATCATTGAGGAAGACATTTACATAGAGCAGGCTGAATTTTTCGAGATCTTCAACAACGAGTCACATGTGTGCCAACTCAAAAGAGCGTTGTATGGGCTGAAGCAAGCACCCCATGCTTGGTACACTCGAATAAACTGTTAAGTCCCTATATTAATAGTGTAGTCCCTTATTATTGTTAGTGTAACCCCCTTATTGTTATTATTGTACCCTTGTTACCCCCATATTTTTATTATTGTGCCCTTAAATTATTATTGTTAGGTCGGCTAGGAATACATTGTGGCCCACTAGGATCACATTATGGCCCCATGGACTCCTATATATAGAAAGGAGGTTTTGTAAATTGTATCATCCAAGAATTGTTCATTTATGTAATGTATTGGAGGTTTCCCCCTCGAAGTGGCTTATTTATAAGGCGTTGATATCTATTTTCTTCTATTTTTGGAGCTGGTTACACAACATTTGGTATCAAAGCTTTGGATTCTAGGGTTTCGCTGCTCCAAATAGGTCATCGTGGCATTTTCGCTATAACTTGTTTTCTACGAAGTTTCAAAAGCTGAAATTTTTAGGGTGCGAAGTTGAAATCCTGAGGAAGATTGTCTAAAAATTTCAGAGCTTGGTTCGCAACATTTTTTGAGATATCATCTGTGGAAGTTAGGTCTTGTTTCAAGCTCCTAAACAGGTCATCGTGGAATTTTCGCTATAAATTTTTTTCTACGAAGGTTCAGAATCTGAAATTCGTATGGTGCGAAGCTGAAATCCTGAGGAAATTCATCAAAAAATTTCAGAGCTTGGTTCGCAATATTTTTAGAGATATGATCTGTGGAAGGTAGTGCTTTTTCAGGCTCCTGAATTTCATCTTAAATAGGTGATCGTGGGAAAAGTTCAATAACTCTCTCTCTGAAGATTGGATTGGAGTGCCGTCAAAATTGGATGCAATTAAACGGCCTGTAGTTTATTGGCTATCAATTTTAGAGACAAAGGACAAAACAGTGACACGTGGCAAGTCGTACAAGTTCGCTCTACTGAACCAGTCTAGAATTAGGTCATTGTGGGAGATTGGACACAACTTTGTCTTGGAGAATCAAAATCAGGTCAGACCTGTGGCATTTGAAAGAAGCTTCAGAGGGCTACTACAGGGCTGAATTTCAGATATTGAAGATTTTCAATTACAGAGATAATTCAATTTCAATATCAAGCTCCTCAAAGCAAGTAAAAGGTGTGTATTGTTTTTCCCGAATTGCATAAATCTTGTTTGAAAAATCAGTTTGAAGTGATTCCAAGGGCCTATTGAGCATATATTTCAGTATTGCGTTCTGAAATGCCTCCTAAAAATAATTCAACACCCATTAAGCAATCAGAAATCTATACTATGATGCACGAAGTGGAAGAATTGCAGTATGAGATATCAAAATTATGGTACCAAGTGCAACAAATTTCGATCTTACGAAGAGCAACCGAAGCTGACATAGATGGTTTAAAAGAAGAAATGGAGGCTAAGTTGGATGGTTTGAAGAATAAAATAATAGCTAATATGGATGATAAATTAGTGGAAGATGACATCGAGCATCAACAACAAGTTCTCCAACTCTCAAAGGATAACCTAACTTTGGTGCAGAATCTAATGAAACAACGGGAATATCAACATCACATCGAAAGAAGTTCTGAAGCAGTCACAAAAACAAGAACTCGACAAGTACGATCAATTTCAGAGTATCTCAGCAAGTGGAAGAACTTTCCTGTAGAAGATTCCACATGGGAGGATGAGAATTTTATACAGAAGCATCAAGAAATAATCAAGCGTTGAGGACAACGCTTGTTTGAAGGAGAGGGGCATGTTAAGTCCCTATATTAATAGTGTAGCCCCTTATTATGTTAGTGTAGCCCCCCTTATTGTTATTATTGTACCCCTGTAACCCCCATATTGTTATTATTGTGCCCTTAAATTATTATTGTTAGGTCGGCTAGGATTACATTGTGGCCCAATAGGATTACATTATGGCCCCATGGACTCCTATATATAGAAAGGAGGTTTTGTTCATTTGTATAATTCGAAAATTGTGCAGGTCATTATTGAGTTCCCCCTCGAAGTGGCTTATTTATAAAGCGTTGATATCTCTTTTCTTCTATTTTTGAAGCTGAGATTTTGTATGAGCAACTATTTCACCGGACAGGAAGCACGAAAAGACGGTCTAAGCCTGGCAAGTGTGGTGCGAGGTAAGCTTTTAATCATTTTTCTTTATGTTGATGATTTAATATTGATCGGTGATGAGCAGAGGCACAAATGCCTCCTGCAAGGAGGATCTTGCAAGGGAGTTCGAAATGAAGGATATGGGCCTCCTTCATTATTTCCTTGGACTGGAAATATGGCAGTGAGATGGTGAATTTTTTGTGTCTCAAGGAAAGTATGCAAAGGAGATATTGGGTAAGTTTAACATGGAGAGCTACAAACCCATGGATACACCTCTTCTAGGAAACTGGAGGAAAGAGGATGCTACTTCTTGAGAGGTAGGATGCTACTTTCTATCGAAATTTAGTGGGTTCGCTAATGTATCTAGTGAACATGATACAAGACATTTTCTATGCAGTTAACCAGCTGAGTCAGGCTATGTTTAAGCCTACCAAGATCTTTTGGAAGGTGGGAAAACATGTCCTGAGATACCTAAGGGGCACATCAGAGTACAGTTTATGGTACATAATAACGGATGGAGTGAAGTTACATGGCTTCATGGATGCAGATTGGGCTGGCAGTCCATCGGATAGAAAGAGCACATTAGGGGGGATCTTTAGTATCGGGTCTAAAGCTATTTCTTGGTACAGTAGGAAGCATTGATCCATGGCACTCAGTTCAATGGAAGTAGAATACATGGAAGCGAGTCAAGCTGCATGGAAGGCTATATGGATGAGAAATATCTTGGTTGGTTTGTTTGGTTTTCAAATGGATCCGAAAGTGATTCATTGTGATAATCATAGTTGCATTAAACTCTCGATTAATCATGTGTTTCATGATAGGTCCAAGCACACACAAACACACACACACACACACACACACACATATATATATATATCCAGTACCATCATCTCAGATATTGTGTGCAGAGGAAAATTATGTTGCTTCAGTACAATCCCACGGAAGATCAGGATGCAGATATTATGACGAATGCACTCAATCGGAGAAAATTTGAATACCATAGAGACATGATCAGAGTGAAGGATAATCCATATGTTGTTGAGAGGGAGTGTTGAGATTCAACAAGAAAATTTTTGGATCCTAGTGAAAATTAAGCACCTACACTAGGGTGGGGCCCATAGGCTATTTTTAGGTGTATGTCTATTTTTATTATCGCTTAATTTATATGGACATTAAATTATAATCTATTCTCAATGAGAACTTGAAAATAGTTAACTGAAGTGGAAAATCAGTTAGCTACATGAATTTCAAGTTAAGAGGTTGGTTGGTGGGACATGCAGGTTGAATTTAGTTGTAACTGAGTGATTCTAGTTGAAACAGAGTTGGAAGTGTAGTGGTGCATGATTTGTGCAAGCTATAATATTTTAACTCAGTTAAGTGAGTTAAACATAGTTGTGCTAGTTGTAACTGAAGATACACTAGTGAGAAAGTGAATTAATTATTAATTAATTCACAAGTAGTGATCTCACATGCAACTCAATATTTACTATTATTAGCTACATGCATGGCAGATCTAGTGGAGACCCAATTGATTTCTAGGTGAAAGGGAAGTAAACTATCAATTGTGACATTATCCACTTGCTCACATGCAAGCACACACACATTGGATGAGCCCATGATACTTGCACAGTCAATGTAGGCAAGAAGGCATCAATTCAGGGGTTGCTTTCAATAGGGATTGCACAGTGAAGGCAGGTTGTCTGGAGACAGTAAATTGACCAAGGGATTTGCCAATTTTTGTATGACAGTGTGAGAAAATCAGTTAATGTAATGAGATCTATTGTGATTAGAGTTTTGTCTGTAATTGTTAGATTCAGTGAATCCAAGATATACCTGCATATTGTATAATTTCTACAACTTCTATGATGAACACACAGGATCCTAGTGCATAGACCATTTTTTTCTTCGCGTAGCTAAGCAGAGCTCATTTTCCTCTCTTAATAAATAATAAGTATTTTCAAAGAAAATATATAATAAAATAGTAGATTCTAAAAGGTGAATATTATTTTGTGACACCACAACGTGAGAGGAAATAAAAACAAAATAAAATAAAACATATCCTTCAATAATAAAATATATAAAGAAAATAATAATAATTCTGGAAAACACATTGAATGCCTAGATAATAAGTGAAGTCATATATTAATCCTAATACAATATCATTGTCAAATGAACATGAAAAAAAAAAAAAATTACTCAACAATGGTCTTTAACTTTAACCGAACGCCTTAAATCAATAAAATAAGATGAAACAAATCATTCCTTAACAAAAGGATCAATTAAAAATCAAATAAAAACTAGAATAATTTAAGAGATCATAATTTTAAACCAAAATAAACCCAAAATTTTCAAACTTGGAAAAGTGATCCAAATGCAACAAACAAACAAACCATTAAGAGTGACCAAGATATTAGAGATACAAAAAAAAAACTCATCTAATTGAAATGAAACCATTCTTGGTTAGTAAAAGCCTTTTTAAAGTATTTATTTATCCTTTAATACAAGGACAGTACCTATGTCAAAATATAGATCCTCACCTCATAAAATTATTGCTTCATTTTCTATTACATACAAGAAAGGGATAAAGTAATAGTTAATTATCAAGACATCAACCTTAAAAAACATTGCAGCAAGAAAATATGGCTTCAATGTTACAATAAATACTAGAAAGTATAGAACATGTTCTTACCTCAAATGCAATGTCAAATTGGCATATAGTATTAGTAATGTTGTTGTGATAAATGTAGAAATTATATGCACTAAGCATGCATATGTCCTAGATCCACTGATCTCACACTATTTAACTTTATGCAAGATCTTGAATCTATTCCACTTTTTAATCTTTTGCGGAAAAATTAATTGCACACACATGTGAAGCATAAACAAAAATGTTATTCTCGCACATATTTTGATTTTTAACCGGAAAGCACAGCTAGAAAACTATATATTATGTAACATGGAGATCATATGATAATCTCATACAATACATACAAAGCTGATCATATAAAGCTCTTAGTACAATACAATCGCTACACACTAATCAGGCCTGATCTTGCAAATCCATGCATTGATCTTTTCCACCTGCTAGCCTGCCTCTATTGCGCAATCCCTGTTGAAGAATGGCTCTGAATGAGTTTGAATTACTCTAGCCTTGCTCACGCAATCCTCATTGGCATCTCCACTGAGTGTTGGATGCAATCAATGCATCACTATAGTCACAACTGATAGTCACACTTGCTCTTTCACCTATCTCTCCACTTGTCTCCACTGAAACTGCCATGCACTGTAGTTAACTGATGTATTCTTCAGTTGATTAATGAGTTATTATTTAGTGAATTAATTAACTAATTAATTCACACCACTCTCACTAGTGTATCGATCAGTTAGACTAGATACAACTAGATCAACTGAGTCTAACTGAGTTAAACTAAATACAACTCCACCAACTACTTCTACAACTCCACCAAATTCTGTCACATGAGTTCTAACTGAAGTCCTCCATGCAATAGCTCCAGTAAACCCTTAGGAAATTGCATAATTCCCTCGGAGTCGGTGATGTGCCACATACGTACACGCTGAACTGGGTTCTCCCCGAAATATGTTGTTGTTTAGAGTCGAGATTATTAAGAGCTAATGACAACCCTCGGCAGCCATCTTGTTACCTCAGCGATCACAACGTAGACTTCGCCCGATATTCTAAATATATTTACATTTATTTTTCCAACTTGATCAACCATCCCTGAAATAGCATCACAGAAACACGAAATATGATCATCGTATCTAAAAATAGACTTGCGCCAAAAATAGCACTTGGGGCCCCATGTCCAGAAGGAAGCGACTCTTTTCACTAAGCTCACCATCTTGTTGAATCTCAACGATAAATAATTTAGAACCTACACCAAAAATAGAGGAACAACAAATTTAATCAAATAAAAGGAATCACCTCATTTGTACTATTCCATTCAATTTTTCTTACACAACCTATGGAACATGTATACCAAAATAAGTGTCTGTTAGGACTTAATATATATTGGAATAGATAAAATATTGTGGTATATCAATTTTCCACTTCTCAATTTGGTCCTCATTTTCTTCATTCTGAACAAAATATTTTCCACATGAACTGTAATTTTGATCCTCCAAAATATCATACTCCATATGAAATTTATTATAGAATTTTGTTGTATTGTCTTTGCCCCTTCTATCACAATATGATCACCAAAGAGCTAGTGTTCTTTCATATGGGAAATTGTTAATGTCATACTTTGTTACATATAATTTTAGACATATATCCATATAACACATATTTCATTAAATTTGGAAGTTTTCCATCGATCTAGAATTTAGAAATTTTAACTAGATTGATTTTTTTCAAAATGTGGAATTATAAAATCACTTAGTTTACTAATTTTAATGTAGATATTCACCATTTTTGGTGAAAATTTTATCATGGTAAACCATATAAAACAAATTTATATAAACTTGCAAAAGAAAATATTTCACATCTTAATCTTGGATGCCTTACATTATCTCTTTTAAGACTTTTTAGGGTTTGTACTAAAAGCTAAGTTTATTAAAGTTATCTTACGAAAATAATGTTGTTTATGTTACTATTGTTAACTTTATGAAAATAATGTTGTGTATGTTACTATTATTAACTTTATGAAAAGAATGTTGTGTATATTATTATTATTAACCCATTTAATTATAATGTGATATCGTAAATGTCATGTATGTGTTAAGTTACGATTATTACTAAGACAAGGTTGGCACAGTTTAAAAGTCTATCGCCTTTGCAACACTTGTAATATGGTTGAAGATGAAAAACTCTCTTAGATCATCCAGTTTATACTCATATTGTATTTAAATTTCAAAATATTTTTGGCGCTACCAACCTTCTTGATCTTTTAACTAAACAAAATTATGATGATCTTGAAACACTTATTTTAATGCTTTTTGAGCATAACAATAAAATTCTAAAGAATTTTGAGTAATATCTTTATGGCTTCTTATATACCATATTTGGTCTTAGTGGATGATAATCATCATTATCGCCATCATCATTACATACTATTGTAGGAAGTTTGAACCATTTTAGAGTTGACAGGAGAAAATATTTTTTTACGGTCAATTTAAATGTTGAATGAGTAGTATAATTTATTTATTATTTATTATTTGTACTTTTGTGTTAAAAACTAAGTTAATTGAGTCTTACTTGATTAATAATAGATTAATATGCAAGATATATTAAGTATAAAGTTATTTAATGACAAATTATCATAGTAATGTGTCCAATATATACAAGCATAGATCCATCTTAAATACATATTGAATATGAGCCTAGAGGGATTAAATGTTGAATGAGAGTAGTAGTATAATTTATTTATTATTTATTATTTGTACTTTTGTGTTAAAAACTAAGTTAATTGAGACTTAATGATTAATAGATTAATATGCAAGATATATATTAAGTATAAAGTTATTTAATGACAAATTATCATAGTAATGTGTCCAATATATACGACCATAGATCCATCTTAAATATAGATTTAATTTCAACCTAGAGGGATCAAATTTCTTCACATGCAAACATTTTTATAGTGCAAAATACAATGTGTTACTTTTCATTGTTTAATTTGTATTTTTGAATGCTAAATAGAGTACATATAAGACCAAACAAAAAATTTAACCATAAATACTTAATTTTGTTTCTATATGTAGTTATATATGAAGTTGATATCGACATAAATTAGTTAACATAGATCTTCAAATAGTTTATTTGAATCTCTCGCTGAAATATTTTTGAAAAGTAGAATATTTAAACATCTCATTCACACATTTTTTTTTACTTCTAATTACTTTACAACATATTCATTTTTTCTTTAATTATAGTTGAACGTACACATCTAAGCCTCGCCTCTGGACTCAATTACTAATCATTTTAATTATCAAAATCAATAATAAATTAGAATAGTAACAAAGTTATACAATTTGATTATTTTCAAATACAAGAGGAAAGAGAGAAAATTAACTAAACTATTTATTACAAATGTCATTTTAATTATCAAAATCAATAATTAATTATAATAGTAACAAAGTTATACAATTTGATTATTTTCAAATACAAGAGGAAAGCGAGAAAATTAACTAGACTATTTATTACAAATGTTTAGTTTTTATTCTTGGAGTGTTTAAGGATATTATATTGAAAAGAACAAATTGACATTCATCTAAAACTTAGATTACTTACATTATTTCTATTATCATTAATATTTATATTTATGTATTAAATTTGACTCGTGAATAATAGATTTTGTAAAAATATTCTTACCTATAAAGTTATTTAACAATATATTAATATTGTGTTTCTTACTATTATTAACCATTTTAAATTGACACTAACTACTTTTCCTATGTTGAGTACAAATTTATTATACTAGTACAATGTTGTCACCACTTCAAAATCTATAAGAGGAAATATTTTATAAGTCTAGTTGTGTTGTGCAACTATCAAAATCAGTTTTTTTATAAATTAGAGTGCAACACAACAAAAAAATTGATTTATATCAATTATAATAAGAAATATTAAGGAAAACTCACTTCAAACATTATTACAAGTGTCTATCATTTTTTCATTAAGTGTTTAAAAGGTTTATATTAAATAGAATACTAATTAGTTACTCCACTATTGTTTTAATAGACCAAGTTTAGAAGATGTTATTTTTAAGTGCATTATTGAATTTGATTATGCATATTTGATATGGTGAGAAGTCGTGTTGGTCAAACAAAGCTTTGAAAAATTAAATACTTTAGGGCACTGACATGTCATTTGTATCACCACATGATTACATTGAAATAATAAATAATATAAAACTCCTCCAAAAATAATATGAAGAGAATATTTGATATACAACAAATATTGAGAAGTGGTGTTGGTCAAACAAAGCTTTGAAAAATTAAATGTTTTATGGCATTGACATGTCATTTGTATCACCACGTGATTACATTGAAATACTAAAGAATATAGAACTCCTCCAAAAATAATATGAAGATAATATTTGATATACAACAAATATTGAAAAGTGTGTCTGAATGTATATTAATAGATCCTTCAAAAAACAATTATGGTCAAACTTACACATCCCCTCATACTAGGTTGTAGAATGAGCCTCACCTCTTGGCTCAATTACTAATTATTTTAATTATCAAAATCAATCATGAATTAGAATAGTAACAAAGTAATACAATTTGGAAATAGGCTTCCACCAATCAACCTTTACATGAAGGTTCTCACTTTCATTATCCCTAAAGATATCTGAGATGGATTTTTCCATCCAAATCATCTCTCCTACATCCTCATTTTCTGATCTAACTAGCAACATCTTTCCTTTCTCAACATCAATCTTTGGATTGAATGTTGGATTTGGCTTGTTGCATTTGGGTCCAACATATATTGGTTCATCTATTGCATTATCAAAATCTTCATCCATAATAATTGAGATTACATGGAGTGCATTACGATCAACATCAACAATGTGCTTTGTCTTGGGCCAGAAATCCTCAAAAGCTTAATCACTTCCATCTATTATTCTATGATCATTATAGATTCCATCTAATGTATCAAGAGCTCTTTCCCAATACACTACTTTATTTTTCCATTCCTCTGTAACAACTGGTGAATCCTCATTCCCGATAGTGACTTTCCACATTTTTATGTATGATGTTATCCCTTCCTTTAGTTCTTTGAAATATGCATCATTCTTTTCAGAAGCTAAGAAAGATGGGTTCCCTATGGGAATTATAGGTCGACCTTCATCATCTATATTCCATAACTCAACTCGTTCTAACCACTCAATATCTCTAATGGATTCTTTGTACCTTAGTACTGGAATATCATTGAGTACAAGAAATTGGAAGTATTGAACATTAAGATGTCTAACTAGTGCATTTTTTCCCTCCTTGTTGTATCCATTAAGGAAACTTTTGAAGTCATAGACCTTGTCAATAAGTGTAGGTGGAATCACTCGATTTTCTTCAATTATGCGATATGTATCCATCATTTCATGTAAAGAATATATATCTTTAATTTTTAGGTTGGAAGACATTCTTCCGTAGGTTCCATCTATGTCTTCATCGATGTGCCCCACAGGCAAGAATCCAACCTCAATAGTGATGAAGACACCAAGTGCAGTTAAAAGTGATAAAAACATGAAAATATAATGATTATTATTATCACTTGATGCATTGTCCAACTGTAACAACAAATGTGGAGGAAGAACTTTAAAATTAATGTTTTGACTCTTTGATCTTCCATGAGATATAAAATCATCCTTGTACACTTGACATAAAGAGTAAATAGAGGTGTCAAGTAATGCATTTGTAAGTGGGTTTCTTGAACTTCCACTCTCATAAAGTAGATCACCATACATATCAATTTGTGGGTCTTCAAGGTCCCTTAAGCACTTTGCAAGGGATGCAATAGTAAATTACGATCCCATATGTACAAATGGTAGGGAGAAATGACCAAAACCTCCTATATTATGCCCATGTGTTAGCATACCTATTAATGAAAAAGCTAAATTTGTTCCTACAATAGATTTTGATTTGACACATAGCCTTGGTATTGAAGTCTTTGTTTTATCCATTTATCATGGATAATGCTCAAATACTCCTTTGGAAACCACTCTGACATAATTCTATGGGCATAGTAGCAATATCTTCCACACATAACAATCTTGTTATGTTTGTTCAGCCTACCTCATGCCTTTTCTTCCAACTTTTTTGTAGTCGCTGACTTCATATGTGCTTTCAACACAATACATTCACTGCATTTACTGAAGTTGGTGTTCTTTGAAAATGCCACATCTCAAAACTTAGTATTCCATATCTTGCTCATTGTTGACTATGATATTGATGGGTAATTGAGCTTTTGAAGAGCCTCATTGATCTCTTTTAACAAAGAATTTTGTGTGTAATTCGAAGGAAGCAATATTAAAGGAGTAGATGTTTCATCTTCTTCAACTTGACATGTTTGGTTTGGTGAAAAATCTGAATTATCCATTACAATTTTGTGCAATATTTCTATGGCTGCCACAGTGTGTGCTCGTGTTTTGCATGTGTTGGTGTTACCATGAATAGCTTTGATATGTCCATGTTGGAAACAATGATGGTAGTTATAGAATGTGCTTTGAGGAATCTTATGTATCTTATACCATGCTTTCTTACAAATAATATTCCCATTAAATCTCCGGTCCTTTACATTTCTAGCAATAGGTGGTAGGCCATGTCCATGGCTCCTTGACATGATTGTGTTTGACATGAGTGAATTCAAGACAAATTCCCTAAGACCATTTTTATTTATTTTTCTCATACCCCTTCTAGCACCTACAATGGCCTTCCTATCCACATGTTGAAGACAATCTTTTCTACAACATACATCTACTGCCAAAAGTCGAATTTCTTTCTCTCCATCTATTTTTGTTTGACATTTTGCAATTTGTAGCCATAACTCTTTTATTCCTTTTATACGGCCTTGTTACATGCATATCAATTGAGTTTATATCTTTTTCATTACAAAGATACCCATCCCATTTGTTTAAGGGATTTGTGTCCTCTATAACATCCCATATCACCATTTCCTTGGGTGGCTCCTTGAACTTTTCCTTAGCCCTTAATATCACACCTTTGCTATCCACCAACTTATTTATTGGCCATTTAACCAAACAATATATAGAATTATCCCAATTCTGCATATTTCACAATTTCCATCTATTTCTTCCAAAAAAACACTAAATTCCATTTCACCTAGTGTTTCACTTTCAACAATGTCATTCTCGCGGACATTAACTAACATTCCTTTGGCAATGCACATGCTTGTTCTCGTGCGTTCATGTGTAAGAGAAACCTTTGTACATATGAATCTAACCCTATCTTGGGGAATATTTATGGCATTATCATGACAGTGAGGTTCCAAATCTGATTCTGTCCAAATCTCATAAGATTCCAATGCACCCCCTAGTGTATGCTCAAATCCTGTTGGATGTGGTAGAGTAGTGTCATGTTTTAAAACCTTCTCAATTTTAACCACTATGCATCTTTTCTTTACCATCTTTCCATGCACTTTATGCCCAAGCTCTGTATTGAATATGGAGCCCTCACCCACCTTCACTCCATGTTTTAGAAGATCTACCTTGTCTCCAATAGAAAATGTAGAAGAAACGTTTGCACCTATAAACAAATGTAAATAAGGTTAGTATTTACTTAAAAAAAAAGTATTATACTATCAATAATATTTGAACACATGCTTCAATATTTTGATTTACCTATGTTGTGCCTCAATTCCTGATCTTCCATGGATGTATGTCCCCTTCATCAACATCCTCATCCATCAAATGTGGTTGAGTGACATCAATTATCAAAATTGCAACAAACATGCATTAACCCTTTCTCTAACATAATAAGTTCTAGACTCCATAGATTCAACCCTTCTTAGCCCAACGACTTGATCATTAATAAGGAGATCAACATAGTCCCATTTTGCCAAAATTATATTTTCCATTCTAGCTTGTACAAATTCTGTAACAACAATTAAACCATAAATTGTAATTAAAAGGTTGAACCATGTAAAGTGTGATTTTATATTTTCGCAAAAACACACGACTTTCAAAAAATTAATATAGATGCAACAATTTAAATAGTATGGAAGTCATATTGTATGTAATGAAACATTGTTCCCCATCTAGTGCCTACTACCAAAAAGTACTTTACATGCAAATTACACAAAAAAACATATATGAAGACCATGCAATTAGAAATGTAGATAGTATCATAGAATGACAAATATCAGCTCATATCAAACCACCAAGTTCCTATTTAACTTCTGAAATGACACTTGTAGTCTTAATGCATGTTTATGAATAATGATCATAAGAAATTTGTAGAAGTTGAAGAACTAGAACATGGTCCATTGGAAAATCTAAGAAATTCCAAGATTGATGCTACATAAGATGTCTAAAAGCCCCATGAAAAGGAGAAATTATTTTTTCACTTACTGAGGATGTTTGATGTATTAACTTGATAACCAAAAGCCAAACTAGAGTTTTTCTTCCAAATAAAAGTTTTGAATGACAAATATTAGATGATATCAAACCATCAAGTTCCTATTTAACTTCAAAAATGACACTTGAAGTCTTAATGCATGTGTATGAATAATGATCATAAGAAATTTGTAGAAGTTGAAGAACCAAAACATGGTCCTTTGGAAAATCTAAAAAATTTCGAGATTGATGCTACATAATATGTCTAAAAGCCCCATGAAAAGGAAAAATTATATTTTCACTTAGTGAGGATGTTTGATGTTTGAACTTGATAATCAAAAGCCAAACTAGAGGTTTTCTTCCAAATAAAAGTTTTGGTATTGTAAATACTAGATAATTCTCATTTTTATTCTAAAAGAAAAGAAATTGCATTTTACAAATCCTTAGTTCCAATGTTAGCACTCCCTACTTATACACATCTAAGGACATACTATTTAGGATGGATACAAAGGGATGTTAACTTTAGGTCCTCGAAAAGTGTAGATTTGAGTTTTCCTAGATTTTTATGTTGATGAAGATGAGTCTTAAATTATGCATCCAAACATTAGTGAAATTGTTTTTGGAAGTTCATAAATATACAACAAAATAGAGAGAAAAACAATGCATGTTAAAAAATTGTGCTTGATACTTTAAAGTTGCATACATTTGCATTGGAAGCAAAATATAGTATACCTCAATAATACATTTATTCATAAACTTCAAAATTATACAAAGATCACATTATTCTCCATGGATCAAATAATTATGATTGGATTATTGTGTTTGTGCCAAAAGGAAAGCTATACCATAATCTTTCTTTCCAACTCAAGCACAAATGTAGTGCCAACAACAACATATATCTATATACAATTCTTTTTCACTATCATTGATCTCCATAAATTGTTCCAAATTAAATAAAAGGGCACATCAAAAGCTATAACTCTAACCATTGTGATTATTGAGACAATGTCACCCCTAGAGCATTGGTTGCATAAGTGTAATGGTGTCTAGAAGAAAGCTAGTAATCACTAGGTATCCTTCTTGCATAATCACAAATGCATTGCCAAGAATAATTTCAGAGCACTAACCTTGGTGAGGGTGAAATCTTGATAGTTTTCCTTTTGGAACAAGAACAAAGAAATCTAATGCATTTTATAACTCCTTCTAACACAAATACAAGCACATTTCCAACAATAATGTTGCATTGCGAAAAAAATTCAAGGGATGCAAGATTTACTTCTATCACAAACACAAACACATTTTCAACAATAATATTGCAAGATGAAGGAAATTTAACACATTATAACCTTCCTTCTAGCATAACAACAAACATATTTCTAATAACAACATTACATTATGAAGGAAATATAATGTGTGCTAGCTTTCCTTCTATCACAAGTAGAAGCCCATTTCGAACAACAACATTGCACCTCAAATGAAAGCTAACAATCAATATCATTCCTTCTACTACAAACATAAGCATATTGCTAGAAGCAATGTTACATGGTCAAATAAATCTAGCACAAACACAAGCACATTGCCAACAACAATATTCTAAGGTGAACAAAATCCACCCCATGCAAAATCTCCTTCTAGCATAAATAGAAGCATGTTACTCACAAAAACATTGCAAAGTAAAAGAATCTTACACATTCTAGAGTTTCTTCTAGCACAAGCATAGTCACATTGCCATAAACAACATTGTAGGGTTGAATATATCTAACCTATGCTTGATTTACTTCTAGCACATTGCCAACAAGAACATTGTAGGGCAAACAAAATCCAATGCATGATCAAATTCCTTCTAGCACAAACACAAGTAAATTTCCAACAATATTGCATTGCAAAAGAAATCCAATGCAGGTTATATTTCATTCTAGCACAAATACAAGCACGTTGCCAACAACAATATTGCATTGCAAAACAAATCTATTGCATACTAGATTTTATTCTAGTAGAAACAAAAGCACCTTGCTAACAACAATATTGCATTACAAGATAAATTTAGTGCATGCTAGAATTCCTCCCACCATACACAAACATATTGGCAACATCAATATTGTAGGGTAAAAAAAATCTATATCATGTTAGATTTTCTTCTATGACAAACATAAGCATATTTCCAATCACAATATTGCAAGGTGAATTAGATCTAACATGCTATTTGTACTTATATCTCAAACACAAACATGTCACTAATAACAACATTGCAAGGTGAATGAAATCTAACACATCCTAGATTTCCTTCTTTCGCAAACAAAATCACATAACAATATTGTAGGGTTAAAGAAACATATTGCATATTATATTTGCTTCTAGCACAAACAAGCACATTGTCAAAAGTACCTTGTGCAAGGCAAAACAAATCTAGTGTGTGCTAGATTTCCTTCTAGCACAAACACAAACACATAACATTGTAGGGGTTAAGAATCTAGCGCATGCCAGATTTTGTTATAGCATGAACACAAACATATTACCAACAACATTCTAGGGCAAAAGAAATCTAGCACATGCTAGATTTCCTTTTAGCACAATCACAAGCACATTGCCAATAACATCATTGTGGTGAAGGAAATATGGTGCATACTAGATTTCCTTCTAGCACAAACAATTGAATTGCCAACAACAACATTGATGTTCGAAAGAAATCTAGTGCACACTATATTTCCTTTTAACACATATAGAAGCGCATTGTCAATAAAATCATAGAAGGGTGAAAGAAATCTAATGTATGCTAGATTTCCTTCTAGCACAAACACAAACACATTACAAAATTTCTAGATAAAAGAAATATACCACATGGTAGATTTACTTCTAGCGCAAACAAAACCATGTTGTCAACAACCACATTGCAGTGAAAAAGAAATCTAGTGCATGCTATATTTCTTTTCAGCCAAAATTGAAACATGTTGCCAATAAAAACATTGCAAGGTGAAGAAAATCTAACACGTGCTAGATTTAAGCATAGCACAAACACAAGCACACAACAACATTGTAGAGTGAAAGAAATCTAGCGTGTTAGATTTGCTTCCAGCATAAACAAAAGCATATTTCCAACAACAACATTGTAGGGTGAAAGAAATATAGTGTGTTAGATTTGCTTCCAACATAAACAAAAGCATATTTCCAACAACAACATCGCATGGAAAAAGATATTTAGAACAACTTCTATCACAAACACAAGCACATTTCCAATAACAACATCGCAAGGTAAAAGAAATTTAATGTATGTTAGCTTTACATGTAGCACAAATACAAGCATACTACTAACAACAACATTTCATGCCAAAAGAAACCTAGTGCATGCTATATTCCTTCTAACACAAACACAAGCACATTGCCATGGTGAAGGAAATCTAACACGTGCTAGATTTCCTTCTATAATAAACAACCAAATTGACAACAACAATATTGTAGAGCAAAAGAAATCTAGCACAACTTCTAGCCCAAACACAAGCACATTTCCAATAACATTGCCAAGGTGAAGGAAATCTAACACGTGCTAGATTTCCTTCTATCATAAACAACCAAATAGACAACAACAATATTGCAGAGCAAAAGAAATATAGCATAGTTTCTAGCCCAAACACAAGCATATTTCCAATAACATTGCAAGGTGAAAGAAATTTAATGAGTGTTAGCTTTACATGTAGCACAAATACAAGCATACTACCAACAACAACATTGCATGCCAAAAGAAATCTAGTGCATGCTATATTTCATTTTAACACAAACACAAGCACATTGCTAGTAAGAACATTTGAAGGTGAAGGAACTCTAACACATGTTAGATTTCCTTCTATCATAAACAACCATATTACCAACAATAACATTGCATTATGAAAAATCATTCTAGCATGTCAATAAAAATATTACAAGGTGTAAAAATGTAAGGTGTGCTAGTGTTGGAAATATTGAGAGGGGGGTTGAATCAATATTTCTTTACAATTGTTATATTATGCCAGTTAAAATCACCAGTTAAACCAAAACACAAGATGTGCAACAAGAAATAATTTTATTAATGAATTTGAGGACTCTAAAAACCCAAGCTCCAACTTGTACAACAAAGTCTTTAACTCCTTCAAGGCTTCAACCCTGAATGAGGACTCTAATATTCAACTACAAATCCAAGCTCCAACCTTGTATGACAACTCCAATCCTCTAGAGATCCAAACCTCTTAGTTTGCTTCAGTCCCTTAAGGTGACTTCAATACTGCGTCAAGCCTCCATCAAAAACTTCAAATACTTCTAAATGTATCCAAGATAGGTCTAGAAAGTGCTCTCAAATCTACCTCTACAAAAACTTCATGTTTGCTTCAGCAAAACTTTTATGGTTGCACCAACAAAACATGTCTTCAAGTGTTGATCTTCAACTATGCTCCAAGGATGACTACTCCAACAAAACAAAGTGTTTAAGTGTCGGTCTTCAACTATACTCCAAGGGTGATTGCTTCAACAAAATAACTCTTCAAGTGTTGGTCATCAACTATGCTTCAATAGTGATTGTTATTTCAACAAACGCTTGAAGAATGCTCAATTAATGTCATCATGAATGCACTCTACTATCAACTCAAAAGATGCTCAAAGTATGTTATCATTTTCTCATTCGATGAAGGTGTATCCTAGGCTCTTCATGTGTTTTTTAAAAATGTCCTTTGATCTGCAAGGACTACTTTTGTTTCAAATCTGACTTGATATGTTGATAAAGCCTCTCAAGGTGTAATATTCCTAATGAAAAAATTAACAGTGATAACAAAAACATGTAATAAACCAAACACAAATATTTTTCAACAAACACCCATAAAACATAAATGCTCCAAACACACCAAAATGGGCAAATTTTATTATAAGATCTTGCTGGAGTACAATATATAATAATAAAAATTAAATAATAAATAAATAAAATAAAATAAAATAAAAATATGCACCCTCGCTTTCACAAGGAAAGCTACAAGCCTCAGGTGGATATTTTATCAATGCCAAATTGCTGCTGGAATTTTCCCACTAAAAATATGCACTGGCCTTGTGATTTTTTCACTGTTTATTGTGTTGATAACCTGATTTGACCCCTCCTGACTGCTTAGAAAAATCTGATAAATTAGTTATGGAATCCTTATCAAAAACCCAAAAAACCCAGAAAGGGTTTGCCCTGGTTTTGATGCTCCAAAAATGGCCCCAAATTCCTTGACCCTCCTCTAAGTATAGAAAAAATAGAACTGTGACTGATGCTGGAATGATTGTCCCAAAATGGCTGGAAAATTCTTCTCAATTGCACCCCAAACCAACCCCAAGAAACCCAGCTCTCAAAATCCTTTCACAAGCCACCCCGCAATTGTGCCTCCACAATGATTGTGCAGTTTCTAGGTAGGATGACGTAGTTTCTCCTCCGGAAAATCAGTTTGATGTTGTATGTTGAATTCTACCCTTGCAAATCTTCCTCCTTTTTCCTAGAATTGACCAAAAATTACATCAACAATGCTACAACTCCCCCAACTCTACAAATAGTACAAAATGGTTAATTTGTTACTAAAAAAACGACTAAAATTTGCATATAAACGATCATTTTCAGCCGGTGACCAATAGTAGCTAATTTACAAGATTTTATAACGCCACCAACTTTTGGTCGCTTTTAGCTTAGTCATTAATTGGTTATCTCAATTTTAGTTATCTAGTTATATATTTTGTCATTGATTTAGTCATTCATTTGGTCTTTCATTTTGTCACTGATTTAGTCATTCATTTAGTCATTCATTTGGTCACTGATTTAGTCATTCATTTAGTCATTGATTTGGTCTTTGATTTGGTCATTAAATGTCACAATTAATGACCAAATACACAACAAAATATATTACTATATGATCACCCGAGAAAACCAATTAATGACCAAAGAACTATGACCAACATGTTGGTCATGTTATAAGATACTGTAAATTAGCTACTAATAGTCATATATATGCAAATTTTAGTCATTGTTTGAAACCAATTAATGACCGAAGAAATGTGATTAAATTTTAGTCGTGTTATAAGATACTGTAAATTAACTACTAATAGTCATATATATGCAAAATTTAGTCATCATTTGTAGTCACAAATTTATCATTTGCAGTAGCCATTTATTCATTATATAAACGACTAATTTAGTAGTTTATATTCATTTCATTTACTTTCATTAATAATCATTATAAATGACTAATTTAGTCGTATATTCATTTTTATTTGTGTTCATTATTAATCAACATAAATTAATTTGTATGACTTAAAAAATGTCATACAATGTGCATGTTCATCTAATATGAAAACACAAAGTCGCATATTTTAATTACAATACTAAACAACATCAAGTGCAACTATAAATAATTTCAACCACATAAATTATATTATATGAAATGTTAAAACATTACAATATGAGTTTCCAAATTTATATTAGTTGGACTACAATTTACACATGAAATGATGTTTCATCACTTCAAAACATTATCGTTGTGTTGTCAAGGCATTACAGGTGAATTCACCAACTCTGAAGACTTGATCATCAGTCTTTATATGTGTGTCTTATTCGAGATATTGGTTCTAAAGGTATCACCAAAACAGTTCTCCTCTCTCTTTTTTCATTTGTCGCTCCAATGTTATTGCTCTTCTCTTTTTTCAATTCATGCTTCTTACCATCAATACTGATTTCATTTTCTGAAAACAAAAGAAAATACAATGCAATGTAAGAAATGAAAGACAATGAACACTAGAATATAACATAAATTAGACTATAAATAGTTTATACAACATATACCTTAACATCAACAATGTCAAAGCAATTTTCCTTCAACATCAATTTCTGCAAAATAAATGTCACATTATTCTTTCCCATTTCTCAACATGCTACATACGATAAATTGAAAATCACATAAAACCAAGAGCAAACCCTTTTCTAACCAAAACAAACAAACAAACAGTGCCTCTAATAAAACTTCATTATAATATTAGCAAATGAAAAGAGAGCTAGTGGACCATTTGTGTTGTTTGACTTTGCCTATTTTTGTTATAAAGTGCTCGAGCTTCAGGAACCAACAAATGTGAGCACGAGCTAAAAACTAACCAACCATTCACTTGTCAACATGAGAGATCACAAATAAACCACAAAATTGATCAGGCATTAAAATTGTGAGCAGACTAGCTTGAAATTTTCTTCTTGAGAAATACCTCAAAATCCCCTCGTTTCTAATAAGCTTCCTGGCTATGTACCTCCATCCTTGATTTCCCTTGCTATATCTTGAATAAAGAATATCCCTTCAACAACCAGTTTTGCGAGAATCCTACCAAGTAACTCAAGAGCCTTGGGCGCATCAATAGTAGCATCCTCCAATGAAAATAGTACAATCTCCAACCTAGAAACATCAAAATTATATATAGTTATAATGTTGAAGAGTGTAACTAGGTAGGTATTCATTATAATGACTATGTAATTATGTACTTAATATGTAAAGATGAAGTCAATAATAATAAAATGAATTTTTGGTTTACTTGCTTCATGGGTTTCATGAGCAAGATTCTTAGTATAGGTCTATAGACTTCTTCTTGATGTCTATTAGGTACATAAGTGTAATTAAGAGTCATGTAAAAGGCATGAAGAATACCCTCCAGGACGCTGCAGAAGAATGGCTTACAAACGTTGAAGATATGCCTATGAAGTCGGCCTACAAACAAATGTTATAGTCGGCCTACTTAATGGCTATAAGGTCGGCTTAATTACTTGGCTAGAACTACTATATATACCCTACATATGTTGCGGTTAAGAGAACATATATGCGGATGATACTGCAGCTATACAACGTGCAAAAGAAGAAATTTTTGCAGATTCTACTGAGGCAATACAGCGTAAAGAAGGGAGCAAATATTAAGTTAACGTCTGGGGTAGAACACATTAAAAGAAAGAACATATTTGCGGATCTGTCTCTGAGGTACTGCAGATATTTAAGTAACAATTACAATCAAGTTTGAAGTTAACAAAAGGTGGAAGAAAGAACAGGAATTACGTATTAGTTTGAAGGTATAACAAATCAGATCTAAGGACAAGATTGTCTACGTATAAGTCTGAAGGTGACAGCGTTTGAAAGATAGCAAATACAAGAACAGTTTTGATTGCAGACTTATCTAAAGGAAGAACTGAATGATACAATTTCCAAGGTAACTGAAAGACGTATTCTACAGAAGCAGCTAAAGGTTAGTAATTGCTGAAGTAACTGGAAGATTGAGATATTGACTAAAGGATATGATTAAGTTATCTCTGAGGAAAGAATTTTAAAAGTCAAAAACCTCAAGTAAGGAAGGTAAATTAGAGATTTACCTTCCTAACTATATTTCAAAATACTCAGTTACAAGAAAGATCAATTTTGTCTCTACATTTGTATAATCACTTTGATAATTGACTTGATGAAGGATTAACTCATCAAGCTCACAAGTAGTTATCAAGAAGAGAATTTGTATTAATCTATAGCCCTTAAATTCTCAACATGGTATCATAGCTATGGTTATGATCAAAGGTAGTTTGAAAGGACTCGAAACATTCTAAAAGGACCTATGTCAAAAAGGCTCAAATCATAGTAAGACAGTCCAATAATTAAACTAGGTGCAAGTTCACAAGAAAGGTCAATCTCTGTCACTATGAAAAGAAGGATCTTGGTAACATCTCAATCTCAATGACATCACAGTGTTGAAATTACCTCTGCCTCAATTCAATACTACTCTTATAAGATTATTTCGATACCACAGCAGTGAGGAGAATGAGTTATAAAGGTGTATTTATAGTTAAGGCTCGGTGTGACAAAAAGATATCAGTATAATCCGTATTACAGTGAAGATCTTCAGTGTTATAATCACAGGTCAACTACAGTCTCGGTATAATCAATCACATGATAAGTATGACACTACAATTTGGAACTACCACAGTGAAAAATCTATCACTGTTTCGTGCTACCATAGTGAGAAAGGTCTCACTGGTTCGGTGCCATCACAGCTTGATGAGAAGTATGCCATTTTAGTTTGATGGTATCACATAGGGTCTCGCAGAAATGATCAACAGAAGTCAGAGACATGTACAGTGAAGTATTTACAATCAAAGCACAAAATAAGGTCAAAATAGTAATATGTATACACAGTGAAATAGTACATTCGAGGATCTCGGAATAGCTGCTTACATTGAGTTTGAAAGAATCTGAATTCTTTCCTATGAAGTTGACAGTGCAAGAACCAACTAAAAGAAAGAACTAGTTTGAAGGTATAACAAATCATATCTAAGGACAAGATTGTCTACGTATAAGTCTGAAGGTGACAACATTTGAAAGATAGTAAATACAAGAACAGTTTTGATTGCAGACCTATCTAAAGGAAGAACTGAATGATACAACTTCCAAGGTAACTGAAGGACATATTCTACAGAAGTAGCTAAAGGTTAGTAATTGTTGAAGTAACTGAAAGATTGAGATATTGACTAAAGGATATGATTAATTTATCTCTGAAGAAAGAATTGTAAAATTCAGAAACCTCAAGTAAGGAAGGTAAATCAAAGATTTACCTTCCTAACTATATTGCAAAATACTCATTTACAAGAAAGATCAATTTTGTCTCTACATTTGTATAAGCACTTTGATAATTGACTTGATGAAGGATTAACTCAGCAAGCTCACAAGTAGTTATCAAGAAGAGAATTTGTATTAATCTATAGCCCTTAAATTCTCAACATATAATTCATAATCGCAAATGACCATAGACTATAGCAGTCTTGAAATAAACTCAAACTTGAATAAGAACAAACAAAAAATTTCAATTTGTGGTTTATATGATAGCCATTTGATAATAGCTCACTCAGCATCCATGTTTCAGGCAGTATTTGGTGTCTTTTTATGTGGAAAATTTTCCAATGGGGCTAGATGTTTTGACCTTTTATGTTTGGATCTAAGCTTAATATGAATATGTATTGGATTTTTGTTTTAAATGAAAACATAGGTTCTTCTTTTTCCTTTTCTGTTTTTCTCCCTTTACATATATATGTTGTGAATTTGCATAATTTTAAACAAAATAAACAGTCATGTTAATATGTTTTAACATATTGCAATTTTAAAAATAAATATACAATTTTAAAATTTATAG